>PVIH01003592.1:0-157301 GCA_004025045.1 Sigmodon hispidus
ATATCTATATACATATACACATATATGAATGGAAGGAAGCTGTAGAATAATAATATATATCTATATACATATACACATATATGAATGGAAGGAAGCTGTAGAATAATAATATATATCTATATACATATACACATATATGAATGGAAGGAAGCTGTAGAATAATAATATATATCTATATACATATACACATATATGAATGTATACATATAATTTAAAACCATGTGCATACATTTTTTAAAAAGCAATATTTCCTATAAAATCATATGCAGTTGAAAGTGTGCAGCCTAAACTGCAAAGTTGCATAGCAAATTCATGATAGTGTTTCCCTTTAAGGGAAAGGGTGGGGAGTGCTGCAGGGAAGCAAAGGGGACTTCAGTTTTATCAGAAATGTCAAATAGCTCAAATTTGAAAAAAAGGTCTGACAAAATGGTAACATTTATCAATTACAGAAGACAAGTACACTTGTATTTTCTTCTTTCAGCATTAAAAATGTCTTTACATGTTTTTCTAAGTCATACGTTGCAAAGAAAAACAGGTAGTAAATTATGCTGATAAATTTTCATGTATAGGTTGTTGCAACATCTGAAAAATTGAAGCAAATACCTTTAGCAAAAATTATCAGTTTTAGAATAGGGTTTCCTTAATAACAATACTGCTGTCAATATTATTTTAAGGCTGCTGAAATGAATAAGCAGCTCCACAGGTATCAACATAAAAATCACGTTGAGAAAAGCAAGCTGCAAAATGACATGTGCAGCACTGCAACGTTTATTAAAAATTGTAAATACATTAACAAGGCTGCACGTGCATATTTACATACATAGGTGACAGGCAATAAAGTACAGCAAGTAGTAGAAGAAGATACAGTTTAAGATAGTGACCAGTGAGAGAGGAAATGAATGGGACTGGGGAGGAGAATGTGACAGTCAGCCTTCTCTGACTGTTTAATATAAATGAAAAATGTGAAGCAAACACGACAAAATTATCACATTTGATTATTCTGGTCATTAAGTATATGGACATATGTTATTCTTGATGCATATGTATCATTTTATTTTTCCAAAGGGAAAAAACCCCGGAGCATTGCAAACAAAATGCACATAACTTAATATAAAAGTAAAGCCTGTGTGCATATCAAACGCTGGCAGGACTATATTTAGAAATTATCTTGTTTATTTTCTGTGGGTTTTTTTAATTTTAAAAAATAAAAAGGGGACGAGCAAATAAAGCAGTGAAGACATGCAAAGAAATCATTCACATATTTGATTATAAAAAAAGAAAAAGCCCCTCACAATCATAAACCACTGGATGAACATTCTATACCATTTTGCTGCATTTTCTTATTTTTAATGTTTTGTCAAAAGAGAAATAGAAGACGTTGCCTAATTGGAAACGTGACTTTCTGTTATTAAAATTGTGGGAGTCCATTTTAATGTGTTTATCTCGCTGCTAGTCTGTAATTTATATTTCAGCGCGGAAATTTGTTTGTGTGCCTGTGACAGGTTAATGCAGTTTAAACATGCAGTTTTCTTTCGTTGCTTGAATAGTTAAATCGTTACTACAAGGATTTTAAGTTTCTATTTCAAGCCGGGAGGATTCTTCGCTCTCGCTAGGGTTAAAAACGTTTCTGGTTCAAAATGCAATTAATTAATGGTTACGTGGTGGATCTGTTTAGAATACGGCTGCCGACCCTGCATTAACAGTCGATCTGCTAAATGAGAAAACTTTGTTTCGCCCCCGTTTTCTTTTGGATGCAGACTTGGGGCTATTTTCAATTTGGGCAGCGAGCGGTGGACGCGAGTCAAAAGCAATCCAGCTCACTTCGCCAGCGATCGCGTTTGCGAAGCGAAAGACAAGTCAGGTATTAACGCGGCTTTTTTTCGCCCCCCCTTAAAGGAAAAAAAAAGTTTCTAGGACTCTGCCGGACACCCAGCTGGCCGGGGACCAGGGGCGCAGGGGGCGAGCCCGGCAGGCTGCCCAGAAGTTGCGATCCGGGACTTGCGCGCATTGAAATTACCTGGCTCGCCAGCAGCGGAGAGAAAGCGCAGACAAGATAATTTCTCAGGCTGCTGGGAATGTCTTAGCCCGCGCGGCAGCGCGATCCTGGGGTGTCCTCGGACCGGGGCGGGTCCCGACACCCCCGCAGGCTCCAGTGCGTCAAGGGGCGCGTCAAGCGGGGCGGGCTAGGCGCCGGCAGAGGCGGCTACGGGCCACGAGCCTCGCACCCCAGCCTCCAGCTTGTCCGGCTCCGAGCGGCGGGACGGACGCTCCGGGGGACTCCCCTGACCGCGGCTGGCCGCGCTCGGACAGCGCTCGCCCGCAGCCGGGCGCCGCCAGCATGTCAGCCGCCGTGGGTTGCCTAGACTACTTCGCTGCAGAGTGCCTGGTGTCTATGTCCACCCACCCCGTGCTGCACCGGCGCGCAACGGACCCCGAGGGCGCGGGCGCAGCAGCAGTCTCCGAGGTGGGTGCCGTGCCGCGGGAGTCGGCGGGGACGGGTACCGGGGTACGGGGAGTGCTGTGGATACCCCCGGTCCTCCAGATCCCCGCCCCTAGTCCCGAAGAAGAGGATGGAGCGCCCCACCTGCTGGCTGCGAGCGCATTGGCTGATCTAAGCTGCGGTGTTGGGGGAAGACCCCAGGAAGTCTCGGGAGAAGCTCCGTGTGCCTCAACTAGCTGCTGCGACCCCAGCTGGTGCTGCAACCCCACTGGGTGCTCCGAATCGCTCCCGGCCTTCTTTGAGGAGGAGCTCTGCGTTGCCGAGAGCTCCTATGGCGGGTCTGCCATGCTGAGTGCTCCAGAGGTCCCAGAAGACCCCGAAGTCAGCGGAGAAGTGCCCGAGGGGCCCCCAGGGGCCGATCCCTCGCCAGCAACGGGCCCGACGTTCCGAAGAAGGCAAATTACACCCGCAGCCAAGCGACATCAGTGCACCTTCCCTGGATGCAACAAGGCCTATTACAAGTCTTCGCACCTCAAGTCACACCAGCGCACCCACACGGGGGAGCGCCCGTTCACCTGCGAGTGGCTCGACTGCGACAAGAAGTTTACGAGGTCTGATGAGCTGGCCCGCCACTTCAGAACGCACACCGGTGAAAAGCGCTTCTCCTGCCCGCTGTGCCCCAAGCAGTTTTCTCGGAGCGACCACTTGACCAAGCATGCCCGTCGCCATCCAACTTACCATCCCGACATGATCGAGTATCGGGGGCGTCGTCGCAATCCCCGCCCCGTGCCACCACCCCCAGCCATGGTGGAAACCTCTGGCTCCGACTCCAGCCCCGGCTCCAGCCAGGAGACCAGCTTCACTGCTTGCCTGTAGGATTGTCCTTGCTGTCTGTATTTCTCTTGAGCACACTCCCCTCCCCAGGCCGTTGTCCTTGCCTTCTCTCTGTCCATTCCTATTTTCCATGGTCGTTAGACAAAGGCACAGACTGGTTGTTCCGCTCTGAGGGTGGATTCCAGGCGAGCTTGTTGGACTCTGCAGGGGGACTAGGAGCCAGCAGAGAGTGAGAAGTCTTGCAGCGCAATTACCATCTGCTTCAAAAGAGCCTGCGAAGAACCGGTGAAAAGGGATGAACTTCCTGTCCTCTGCAGGGTACTGAAGATTCTTCCCTCTACAGCACCAGAGATGCAAAAGTGAATTTTCAGAAGCTTAAGGAGTTCCCAGTCCCAAAGGACTCTGGTGTCTCAGCCATTGATCAGGGCGGACCTTGGAGATGGTGTTCAGGGTGGCAGTCTTGGAAATGTCCAGACTTAGATGATGAGAGGCCTTTGGAAACAGAAATTATTTCTATTTCTGTAAACAGCAATGTTTACTAATTTATTTTTATCTTTTAAACAAAAATTCCAGATTGATGAGAATTTAATGTTTTCCACTCTCCCAATTGCCCCGGCTACCTCTGCTCTGTGGATGTATGGCTGGGATATGCTTTTTTTTTTTTTTTTTTTTGCCTGGGGGGTGGTATGAGTATATGCTTGTAGCTCCTATAGCATAATGTGGAACCCTGCGCTTGCATTGTAACCCCTTTCCTCTTTAAAAATTCCTTCTCAAGGGTGGTAACTTTCTGGCTCACGATTATGAGGAAATGATTAAGTAATTAGGAAACAACTGTGTTAGCACCAGAGAGAAAAGGCTGATCTGAAATAATTACCCAAGTAACTTTTGGGTGGGACAGGTGGGAAAAAAAAACAAAAAACAAAAAAAAACAAAAAAAAAACGTTAAATTCTCATTGACCCACCCTAAGTAATCTCAGGCATGGTAGATTCTGTTCACCTCTTCGTGGCTAAATCGGGCTTTATTTCCGTGGAGGTCTGTCCATTGTTTCTGTTACAGGTGAATTGGTGGATGAGGAAAGAAAGGTGAGGGATTCGTTTATTTTAGAGAGCTGCTGTGTTAGATTTGAGGAAGGAGCACCTATATAATAGAAGTATCTTTCTCTAAGAACAGAGCCTTAACTTAGGACCTTAGGGTCCTTCTGCACCCTTGAAAGAATCAGACATCAGAAGTACTTTTCTGTTGTGTGACCCAGCTACTGTGGATTGAAATCATTGGTGTGCGCGTGCCCGTGTATGTGTGTGTGTGCACGTGTGTTCCTTTCATTAAATATGAGGCTGAAAGCCTTTTCTAACCTGATAAGGTCCCCTATGGCCCCTTCCTTATACTACCCTATCAATCGACTTGTAAAAGATGTTATAATCTCATAGAATTATAAGAAGCACCCAATTAAGCAAATTGCTTGTCCTTGTTTTATGTATTTAAATGCTGAAGCTTAAATTATCTCAAAAGTTATATGCTATGTTTCTTGCAAGAGCTGTGAGTAAAAGTAAAGTGTTTGACGCTTAAGTGTCTTTACTTCATTCGCGAATCCCCATTTTCTCACTCCCTGGGATCTTAGACAAAAGGTATTTATTTACCTTCCTAACAACACATTCCCGCTCATCCTGTTCTCTGCTGCTTCTATAAGTCTTTAATGTTGAGTGGTTACCTGAGTCCTTAGGCTATTGAATTTAATACCCAAACACTTTTCTTTTCTCCTCCTCTTCTTCTATCTCTCTCCATTTCTTTCTGTCTCTCCTTCCCTCCCTCCTTTTCCTCCTTTCTTTTTTCTTTTTGATTTTTTGGGACAGGGTTTCACTGTGAAGCCCTGGCTGAACTGGAACTTGTTCTATAGAACAGAGTGACTTGGAACTCATAGAAATATACCTGCCTCCAGAGTGCTGAGATTTAATCTCAGCCTCCAGAGTGCTGAGATTAAAGGCATGGGCTTTATGAACCACTGGGTTAAGGGGATCACTGAGCTCCCTTTCGGAACAGATTCAGTCCTTTCTCATGTTCACTCGTTGTTTGCGGTTTTAACAGGACAATGGTTCTTTGGAATCCTGGGAGGAAATTTTTCTTTGGGGCTGATAGAGGGTGTAATCTCTCTCCTGGTCCTGGGTGGTTCTGGCATTCAGATATCCTTCCAAGAATAAATGATTGCAAACATAGCATTTGGATGCTACTAGGTTTTCATAAATTCTGTGAGGGGAGGGATACAGGGATTGACCCAAAGAAGATGGCTTATAATCCTCAAGAGTTTCAGTGTTTTATAATGGGGTATGAAGAGCAAGTGAGATTGCCTTTGAATTACGCACTGGAAGCGGGGGGGGGGGGGGGGGGGGGGGGGGGGGGGGGGGGGGAGGAGGACTCTCAACTTTAAAGGTGATTTTTTTTTTTTTAAAATTAGGGAGAGGCTTCTTTGGCTTGTCAGTTTCCTCATATGAGGCTAGAAAATTTGGATCCCATGAGGCACCATGAGTTAAGGTTTTCTTTTAAAAAAATATTTATTTATCTGTTATGTATACAGTGTACAGAAGAGGGTACCAGATGTCATTATAGATGGTTGTGAGCCACCATATGGTTGCTGGGAATTGAACTCAGGACCTCATGAAGAGCAATCAGCACTCTTAACCTCTGAGCCATCTCTCCAGTCCTTTTTATTAAAATTTTTATTCATACATAGAGATTTTTTTAATTTGTTTTTATTTTATGTGAATTGGTGTTTTGCCTGCATGTATAACTGTGAAGGGTGTCAGATTTTGGATTTTGTTTTTTTTTTTTTCCATTTATTTATTTATTTATTTGCCTTGGTGTTTTGCCTGGAACTGGAACTACAGGCAGTTGTTAGCTGCCATGTGGGTGCTGTGGGAAATGAACCCAGGTCCTCTGGAAGAGCAGACGGTGCTCTTAACCGCTGAGCCATCTCTCCAGCCCAGATTTTGGATTTTGGAATTACAGACAGTTGTTAGCTGCCATGTAGATACTGGGAATCGAACTCAGGTCCTCTGGAAAAACAATCAGTGCTCTTAACCACTGAGCCATCTCTCCAGCACTTTTTTGTAAATTTTTATTCATACATAGAGATTTTTAATTTGTTTTTATTTTATGTGAATTGATGTTTTTCCTGCATGTATAACTGTGTAAGGGTGTCAGATTTTGGAATTACAGACAGTTGTTAGCTGCCATGTAGATGCTGGGAATCAACTCAGGTCCTCTGGAAAAACAATCAGTACTCTTAACCTCTGAGCCATCTCTCCAGCCCCGCCCCCTTTTTTTAAAAAAAAATTTATTCACATATAGAAATTTTTAAAATTTGTTTTTATTTTATGTGAATTGGTGCTTTGCCTGTATGTATAACTGTGTAAGGGTGTCAGATTTTGGAATTACAGACAGTTGTTAGCTGCCATGTAGATGCTGGGAATCGAACTCGGGTCCTCTGGAAAAACAATCAGTACTCTTAACCTCTGAGCTATCTCTCCAGCCCCCGCTTTTTTTTAAATTTATTTACATATAGAAATTTTTAAAATTTGTTTTTATTGGGGCTGGAGAGATGGCTCAGCGGTTAAGAGCACCGTCTGCTTTTCCAGAGGACCCGGGTTCGATTCCCAGCACCCACATGGCAGCTAACAACTGTCTGTAGTTCCAGTTCCAGGCAAACACCAAGGCAAATAAATAAATAAATAAATAAATAAAGTTTAAAAAATTGTTTTTATTTTATGTGAATTGGTGCTTTGTCTGCATGTATAACTGTAAGGGTGTCAGATTTTGGAATTACAGACAGTTGTTAGCTGCCATGTAGATGCTGGGAATCAAACTCTTAGAAGAACAGTCAGTGCTCTTAACCACTGAGCCATCTCTCCAGCCCCCTGAGTTAACGCTTCTCTTTGTTCCTTTCACTGGAGGATCTACCATTGTGTAAGGAACTAAAGAAGCTAACAAGGACTCCTTGTCTTGTCTGGAATTAAGTTTAGAAAATTCTGAGATTTGCAACTGACACATAACTTTTAATTTTCAAAGTCTCAGATAATGTCCACAGTAGGATTCTATCTTGGGGACTTTTATTTGGGAATGCCCTCTGAAAGTTTACAGCTGTCAGGTCTTAGAGTGCTAAGTCAGAAGACACTCAGGACTCCACAGTGGACAGATAAAAGAGGCATTTTTTTTTTTTAAATGATCTTTCTTGATCTGAGAATTATTCTTTGCATCCCAGCAGGGTTTTTTTTTAATTTTTTTAAAAAAGATTTATTTATTATGTATACAGTGTTCTGCTTGCAGGCCAGAAGAGGGTGCCAGGTCTCATTACAGATGATTGTGAGCCACCATGTGGTTGCTGGGAATTCAATTCAGGTCCTCTGGAAGAACAACAGCCAGTGCTCTTAACCGCTGAGCCATCTCTCCAGCCCACCCCAGCAATTTTTGAGAAATTGTTATGAATGAGATGCCTTAGAAACGTATCTTGGTATTTCTATTCCTTCTTTTTGTCTCTCAGAGCAAGCAGGCTCAGGGAGGAAGTGTATCTGGGGCTTGGTTGGCTTTGGGCTCAAACTCCATGTCTTAACCCACCCTTTCCAAATCTGATAAGAGAAGGAACTAGTAACAGAATCTATTAATAGAAGAAGTCTTCCTGAAGTCTCGGTTGGGAGCTGGGAATTAATTTCAAGTCAGACCTGAGATGTGAAATAAATATATTTTCTATCTTGCTTAGGGGAGGTAAAGGGAACAAACAGGCTGACCTCACCTATGGAAGCAATGCTCTATTATTTGTCCAAATTTTTCTGTTCCATTTCAAACAAGGAATCATTTAAAAATATTTCTCTTTGTCCTGCCTACATCTCACTTCTCCCATAAGGAAAAGACTGTATTCTCTAATTGGGACATAAGGGGTCAGGTCATTGTGTACATGCTTTCCACTTCCATCTCTTCTGTGACTCCTCCGCTTTGGTGCACACACACATAGCTGGGATCCTCATTTCCTATGGTCAACACTCTTGCTGTGACCCAGATCTGCCTTTTAGAGGCAAGCCTGAAGAGCATCTGTGCTCTTAACTACCTTGACATTATGGCCTATGCTGCTGTCCAGGTAAGTGCTTTCTTTGTATGTCTTCCTTTGGGTGGGTCACCCCAAGTCTAAGAATTGGGTGCTGTTTTGAAGACAGAGCATTAGGAGGTCCTTATTGATCATGATATAGCTTTATCTGCAAAGTTCTGATATTACTCATTTGGTTGAGAATTTTTTTGAGAGAAATTATATATATAATTATTATCTATATAATATACACCATTATATATATACTCTAATCCCTAACATATTTAAATGTCCCTTTGATATTAAATCTTGATTAGGCACCCTGACTGGAGCTGAGGGACTGAACTCGGCTGTTTAATATGCTGGGACACAGTTTTAATGCTTCAGTTAAGCTTAAATCTTGAAGGTCTTTGAGTTTTCCCAATCCGAACAGTTTATGATAACAGTGTTTTACCTTTAAATCATTACTTTTGAAAGGTATTGGGGATTGAAGTTTTCAAAAAGTGGGCTGCATAAAAGACTGTGGCTGGTCTTGATTCTCACAGCTATGGTTCAGAGAGGCAGGAAGGGGATGTATTACAGAACTGAATGGATCTTTTTTTTTTCTGTCTTTCTTCCCAGCCTCAATGGGAAGTGGTGGCTTTAGGTTATAACCCCTTCCATATATTAGAACACAAGCTTAGAAGGTCCTCACTCTAAAATTATGCTAGAGATTATCACGCAGCATCAGATGCATTTTCCAGACTTGTTTCTTTCTGCTCTTGATCTGAAGTGCATCTTTTCATAAAGTCAGAGAACGGCTGATGGGAGGGACCAAGTTCTCTATTTCATATGCAGTAGGTGCGTTTTCTGTGTTCCTAGTTGTTGCTGGATTTGTTGGCTGTGTAAGTCCCCAAAACAGAATTTCAGGGACCTAAATTCTCTGTGTTCAACCACAGATAGATGGTGGATTTTTATCATAAATACATAAAAAGGATGGAGTGCACATTATAGGGAGTTTACAGAAGAGAGAAGCAAAGTCGTTATAATCCCAAAGGCAGAAAGATATTTAAAAGGGTTGTATGTGGGTACTTTTGTCTCTACCAATCATATATGTGTTTAGATAGTTTAAAAGAGAAACAAAGAGTTAGTGAAAAAATAAAAGGAAGTGATTGATTAAGCTAGAGAAGATGGATTTATTAAGAAGTAAGATTGTGGGCTTGGAGAGATGGCTCAGTGGTTAAGAGTCTTGGCTGCTCTTCCACGTGAGAGTTGAACTCATGTGGTGAGGTCAGTTCCCCCATGGTGGCTCACAAGCATCTGTAATGAGATCTGGTGCCCTCTTCTGACCTGCAATCATACATGCAAGCAGAACACTGCATAATAAATAAATAAATAAATAAATAAATAAATAAATAAATAAATAGATAGATAGATAGATAGATAGTAAGATTGTAGTTTTGGGTGATAGTATTGATATAAAAGAAAAGTAGGGGCTGGAGAGATGGCTCAGCAGTTAAGAGCACTGACTGTTCTTCCAGAGGACCTGAGTTCAATTCCCAGCATTCACATAGCAGCTAACAACTGTCTGTAATTCCAAACTCTGACACCCTTATACAGTTATACATGCAGACAAAACACCAATTCACATAAAATGGAAATAAATATTAAAAAAGAAAAGTAAAATCAAGAGATAATAAATCTTAAAGACAAGATTATAAAAGAGGATGGCACTGGAGTCATTCCTCAATTAGAGGAGGTGACTGGAAAGAGATCTAACAAAAGGATGGAAGCAAGTTTTCAGAGAAAGTCCCAGCTCCACTAGAGATCACAGGTTTAAGAAAATTTGGGGAAGCACCTGCCTAAATTTGCAAGAAAATAATGAGAACCAATCCTTTTGGTCCTGCGGTAGGATACCACATGACTTCAAGAGGAAAAGAATTTGATTCTCAAGAAAAAATAGAGGAAGACAAGACTCAGAAATATGCACAAATAATCAAATGAGTTTAAAAAATTAAGGGAGGGAAGGAGACATGAGCATCTTAGAAGGCTCCAAAATAAGTATTTGTTAAAAACGAAACACCAATTTGTTATTTAATTTACAAGGACACTAGTAGCAATGGTGATTTCTGCAACTGGCAAAGAGTTGTGATGGTTTTTGACTTTGTGTGGGCCAGAAGTCTGACTTGACCGTGGTGGCTTTTGTCTTGAAAAATGACTTAAATGTTTATATTAATTTTATTTTGTTTGGCTTATGTTTTAGATATATTATTAGTTTTTAATTTTAATTCAACTTATTTTTATTAATTAATTTATTTAATTGAAATATATCTTTGTATATTCATAAAAATTTAACTAACATGACTATAAGTTTGGTTGTCATAGATGGCTATTAATCTGTATTTTTAAATCATATATTATAATTTTAAATGAGTTATATAAACATATTTTAAGCAAGAATAGAAAATATATATAGTATAATAAAATTGACTTTAAATTTGTATTAATTAAAATTTATTTATTTTTAAAAATTATTTTTGTATTATATTCTTTTTAAGAGATTAATTATGATTACTAATTATTTATAATGAAAAATATTAATAAGTAATATTTTGGGGACTTGGGTACATTAACTTATGTTATTGTTTTTAGTTGCTCAAGGGGGGTTGGCAATTTTATGAGGGTTTTGAGTTTGAATGGATTATTTTAATTGGCATTTTGGAAGTTGATTTTTTTATTAGAGAATTTTTAGGTGGCCTTGATAAATGAAATTATATTTGTCTGGAAATAATTTATACGTTTTGATCTTTTGTGGAAACAAAAGTAGAAATTTTTTTAAAGTAATATATTTTTACAAATAAATTTTAAAGTTAAGATATCTTTGAAATATATATTGTTTAATTTAGTAGTCTTTGTAATTAATTGTTTTTTGTAGTTAATTTATTAAGAGTTAAAAGATTAAAAGAAAATATAATAATAACTATAATTTAGATTTTTTATGTATTTGTTATTTTATGTGTTTTTTATATTTTATTTTATTTAAGTTTTTGTGATTTTTGAAGTTTATGTATATTATATATATATTGTATTTTGTTTAGAGGAGTTTTTAATTTTAATTTAACTTATTTTTATTAATTTATTTGTCATGTGGCCTATGGCCCATGGCCCATAGTTTATTTTTATATGTTTTCCACAGCAAAGAATGTCTATCAAAAGCCTACTGCAAATATCAAACTGAGATGTTGAAAGTTTTCATGCATTTTTACTGAATATGTGGTAAGATAAAATATCTTAATAATCAAGCAGATAATAACATAAAATGCACCTAATATATCCACAAATTGCCTTAAAACATTGTAATTTTGGAAGTCTAAAAGCAAAGTTCTACATAAGATAAAAAGAGAGATTAGCCAAAATATAGACCTGAAGAAAAACAGACAACATGATGCAGCCCATAAATAGCACTAAAGCTAGAAATGTCGTCTATAGCCTGGAGCTTTTCTCTGGTAAAAGACAGGCTGAAAGTAGACTACTAAGGTTTTTAACTATAGAAGGGAAGGGAAACAGTTAAATGCACAGAAGACATGCCATGGCTCCTGTACTGTCAGGAAGACGGTGGTCACAAAGCAGTTTTTATAAGAGGTTCTTAGTAGTAAGGGGACTCTTAGATAGTGGTTGTGGCTTCCAAGAGCCTATCACACAAACATATATACACTGTATGTGTGATTTAAGATTTCATACAAGCAGGTGGCTGGAAGTGATTATGAGGAAATCCAAAAACAATCTTAGTGGAATAATGGCTTTTAAAAGCTTGAAAGAAAAAAATTTAGTGAGACAGAAGACAAAATTAGAATAGACAAAACTTTTAAAAGTCTAATAAGATCATTTTGTTTAAAGGCAAATATGGATTTAAAATATGAGAGTTGGCACAGAGACATTCTCAGGAAGAGGGCAAAAATCACATACCATGTGAACAGAAGAAGTTTTAATCATAAGAGAATAATCCAAATAACTTTGTATCAATTGAAAATGGTGCATCATTTTTATAAGAAGAATATAGAATTTAAAGTAGAGAATCTCAAAGTGAAATAGTAATATAGATGCATTCTCCAAAAGGTTTGGCATTTGTATAAGGAAGTTATATAAATCTATAAAACATAGATTGCTTCACGGCGGCTGGAGAAATGGCTCCAGGAATGGTTGCTCTCCCAGAGGACCAGGAGTCAATTCCAACCCCGACATGTGACTCACAACCATCTGTAACTACAGGCCTAATGTTCCTGCTGCCCTTTTCTGGCCTCTATAGATGCTTAAAAAATAGAGTACTTCTAACTTTTATAAACTGCTCCAGAGCATAGAAAAAAAAGATATAAGTCTATTATACAGTTAGTTCCAATACCAAAAAAGACAAGCAATAAGAAATAAATATCTCTACTTCTTAATCTATAAAAGCAAGTGCAAAAATCCTAAATAAGATATTAGAAAGTTGAATTCAGCATCAAATGAAAAAGAAAAGCATCACAATCTCAGTCCACTTCAGAAAGGTAAGATTAATTCAATAATAATGATATATCAACATAATGACTGAATAAAAAAATAAAATATGAGTTCATATTTCATCAATCATCAACCAGAAAATATAGCTGACTAAAAGATTCCAAACACATGATAGCAACAAACAGCATTTATAGTCTTTATAGAAACAACTGTAAAACTTTTAGAGTCACAAAAGAAATAGGGTAAGCAGGAGAAGTCATGTCCGTGGGTGGTGACACTCAGTAATTCTGGAAAAGTATCAGTTCTTCCTTCAGATTTGCCTAAATTGTGGGTCTCACCCCTCCATGACTCTCCTCTGAGCCGGCCTGCCTTCCTTTCCTTTTTTTCTATTTTGAAGCCAGGGCCTCAAGCATGCTAGGCAAACTATCTGCTTTAGCTCTCATAGAGCTTTGAAAAAATAAATAGCTCAGAAGAATCAAAAGAAAAAAGAGAAGCTGTTTCAGCAGATGCCAAAATATTGTAAAGCTGGCATGATTGAACCACCATAGTACAGCGCAGTAACTGACAAACGGATGAGAATAATAACATAAAAATCTCATCAATAAACCTGTGAATAGAACTCCTGATGGAGAGGAACAAAGACACTCTATGTAAGTAAGAACAGAAAGAACAAACGAGCTGATAAATGCTACAGAAGCTGATTAATCACTGGGAAAGGAAAATAAAATGTAACTTTGCTCTCTACCACATAGCTTTCAAAAAGATACATTCCTCATGGTAAATACTTAAACCATTTGAAGTTTAAAAACATTAGTTAAAAGTGCTGGCAAATTTCTTTATTGTCATTAAACAAGGAAAGTTGTCTTGGTTATGACACAATTTTATTTTTATATACTGAGTTATTTATTGTGGGGTTAGGACTTAAATACAGGGCCTCGTGCATGCATGCTGGGCAAAAAAATAATCAAAACAGAAATGAATTTGGCTAAATCAAAAATTTTAAATAGTTTATATTTGAAGAACAATAAATAATAAATATCAAGCTATACTTTGATAAAAATAATAACAGCCTGAAGATTAATGTCTAGAATACATTAAGAGCCAGAATTCAAGAGATGAGGGACCACATTCATATACACAAAATGACCAAAGGACAGACATTTAAAGAAAAGTTTAGGGTTAAGAGTGACGGGAGCATCATTCCTTTAAAAGGTGAATCATATATTACTTGGATCAGTTAAAAAGAATAACATTTTTAAAATATCTTAAGGGGAAGGAAAATATTATTTAAAAGCCAGAATCACCCAGACACTGTGGTTCACCTGTAATCTTGGTATTCAGGAGACAGAAGCAGGAGAGTTCAGAGTTTATGTCAGTGTGAGCCACCTAATGAGACCCTGCTGGAGAAAATGAACACATGCAGGTGTTAGAGTGGGAAAACATGTCCTGAGTAAATGTTAGTAAAAGCAAGTAAATGTGACATGCTACAATATCAAGTTCAAATTCAAAGCACAAGTCATTAGAAGCTTTATTATATATAGGGGAAAAAAAGGATGCTAAAAATCTAAAGCAATGTAGGACCTTTGAGCTCTTTTAGAGAGCTATCAGCTCAGGAGCTATGGTGCCTATTTTATCACTGGGGCTGTAATTTCACCACAGGTGCAGAGGTAGCAAATGTCAACACAGGCTGTGTCACAGAAAATCTCCCCACCTCTGATCCACAATACAAATGCTCATGCTAGTTACTCAGAGTAGCTATTGAGGATTCAGGGTTTGACCCTGGGCACCAGTGGCCCTTTCAAAATTTCTAGCTCTGTAAAGGGTGTAGTGGGTAAAAGCAAATGGACAAATACGTGCAAATCAGTTGGAAGGAAAAACTGTTTTATTCTTGTTTATCTGTAGCTACTTGCCTCTGATTAATAAGCTCCCACTCCCATTAGTGAGAGAAGAAAAATGCAAATTTGTCAATTAAGGTAACAGAATTAATTTCTATTTCAATTTGTTGTTTTCAGTTAAAAATATTTCCATTCTACTTAATTTTATTTTTGAGATAAAAGCTGAATCAATTCAAAGTTCAAACTCATTTGGAGCTGGCTCCTTCTGAGGTACCCATCTTCTTGCCTTGGTTTCTGAAAGTTGGGGAGTTTACTTAATCTCAGAACCATAGACAGGATGTACTTTCTGGATGATGCACAGGACTGTTCTCTGGGTCTTCACTCATTTTCCCTGCTAACATAGCCAGCAGGGAAGTTTCTGGGAAAATTGTGATTATGTCCAAAGAATTGTAACAGATCTTGTCTGTTTTTTGTTACTGTTTTGTTTTGCTGACTTTCTGGTATTCAAGCTAGAGTCTCAAGTCTGGCTAACTCTGCTATTTGTGATGTCCCCACTGAGTGTGACCATCTTATCTGCAATATAGACTTCTGAACTTCCAATTTTCTCAGCATGCCTGCTCACTCCAGCCAAAGTGTGAAATAAAAAATATATTCCGGTTCTCCTCCATATCACACAAAAGCCGCAGGGAGCTGGGTGCAAACAGAAGTCCATCTGCATAGATGCCTTCTGTTCTTAAGTGGCACCATGTTACCTTGCTATCAGTGGGCATGGAGTAGAAGAGAAGGGGGAGCCAGACATTACAGATTCTACCTTAGTGTAGGCAGGGCTCCTGATAACAGACTGCCTTCCTCCATCCTGGTATATGGAAGGAGGGACTGGTCAGTTACTTTTCAGGGTCCTAACTATCCAATTCTATCCCATTTCTGACCTCCCTCCAGCCCTTGTCTCTTCCAATAGGAATAGAACCTGACTTTCTTACTCAGGAGGTGCTAATATCCTGTTGCTCTAGCTACTTACTAACTACAGCAAAAGCTCGAATTCAGGCTATGTGCTTTGCTCTTAACATTTGCCAGACTTGGAGATTTAGGCTCCCCTTTCTTTTCCAACAAAAATTTCAGGACTGCTAGTGAGTTGGAGATCAAATGTGCAAGATGAAGTGGAGCTCTTTACTTTTATTCTCCTTCCCTAACGGCCTGGATGCTCTTTAGTTGAAAGAGAATAGTCACATAGAAAAAAAAAAAAAAAAAAAGAATGCACAATAATATTTTTCAGAACAAATTTTCTCCCTTGCAGCAATTTTTGGTTTGCTTAAAGATGAATTCTTAGTTCTAAAGGTAGGAGCAAAGAAAACAATTTTTTTTTAATATGTTGCTTTTTCTCTTGAAGCCCTTCTAAGTGAAGATTTTTGTCAACGTAAGTAAGGCAAAAGGAAGTTTTACTTTGTCTTTTGCAGGCCCCTAAAAATCAGGGAACAGTCAAGGCTGAGGAAGTGCTGCGTCACTACTGCTTTATGTGAGTGAGGTCATAGTAAATGACAAAGACAATGGCAGGAGAATCTTGTCGTACTAATGGTCCCCCAGAGAGTTCTAGGACTTCCTGTCCCATCAAAGGAAGCATGGTAACGTGGTCAGTGAGTTCCAGCAGGGGTCAGCAATGGATTAGATTGGCACAAAAAAGCCCAAGGGTGGTGGGAAGGGCTTTCCTTTTGGACAATCACGTAGCCTTGGCTGTGATCTTTTAAAAAACCAGGATTCCTTGGGCATGCAATCCAGTTACTGTTTATCTAACATTTACAATGTGTCAGGCACTGTAATAGGCATGTTGGGAAATAAAAGTGAACAGGAAGAAAGCTCTTTTCCATTCCAGTCAAAGAGATACAGAAAATAAGCAAGCAATAAATTAAATTACATAGCATGTTAGGCAACAGAAGGTGTGAAATTAGGAAAAAGCAGAGATGTTAAGTGGACTTGAGGGCGCTAGTTTGGAGTAAGAGTTAGGTTAAGGGCTTTGTTATGCATATAAGATACAAACGAAGACTTGAAAGAGGTGAGGAAGGCTGTCAGCAGATAAACACATCCTAGGAAGAGAATATAGCTAGATGCTGAGGCCAGCTAACATGGCCGCAGCACATTATCAGACAGAAAGAAGAATGCTAGACCATATGTACCTCATAAGCTATTGCAACGATTTGTTTTCTTCTCGGAATAAACCATGTTCCTTGAGGAAGTTAAACAGGATTATAACCCACTGTATGTTTCAA
Source organism: Sigmodon hispidus (assembly GCA_004025045.1). Classification (NCBI taxonomy): domain Eukaryota; kingdom Metazoa; phylum Chordata; class Mammalia; order Rodentia; family Cricetidae; genus Sigmodon; species Sigmodon hispidus. The sequence goes on from PVIH01003592.1 coordinate 16,916, forward strand.
GAGATTTTTTGACAGTTATGTCAAGCAGAGAGGTCTATTAGGGAATGATTTCATTAATCTAGTTAGGAAATTATGTTGCCCTGACCCAAACCAATGGTAAGAGGACTAAGGAGAAAAAATCAAATGTGAATAGCTTTTAAAGAAAAAGCCTTTGGAGTCCCTGAAAGGATTTACTAGTGGGATGGAAAAAAAGAGAAGAGTCCAGGTGACTCAGAGGTCAAAGCATCTGGATGGAGTTTCCATCAGCTGAGTTGAGGAAAGCTAGAAGTGAGGCAGATTGGTTGGGAAGAAAAAGCATCCATTTGGACATGTTGGTCTCTTGCGTATTAGACATCCCAGGAGAAAATCTGAATAGGCAACAAAATAATTAAGTATAGAATTTTGAAGAAAGTCTGACCTAAGTAGAGAAAAAAAAAAAACCCAACATATTTAAACCTATAAGTCTGAATCACATGAACAAGAATAACTATAGAGAGTGAAAAGGTTAAAGCTTGTCCGAGAGCATTCATTCATGAAGAAGTGAAAACAGCTAGGATCCAGCGAAAGAGAGAGCGAGGCACGAAGAAAGCCAAAAGAAGCATCCCCAGAGCCTTACAAAGAAAGCACATAAAATGGGAGTGGTTCACATCATCAGATGTGGTTGCTAAGTGGTTGCTAAGTCAGGCTGAAGGCTGGGGAGTTAACCATCTCTCTGGCTACCCTTCAGTCACTGGCGACCACAGTCAGAGCAAGTGTGGTGGAGCTAGAAGGGCAATGGGCTCTAAAGGAGAACACTGAAGACCACACAGATAAAGCACTATTGTGAGGGGTTTGCTTTGCAAAGAAATGGAGTGGAAATTGGCTGGAAACACAGAGACAGGATAAGCAACATTTTAGGTTAAAGATGGGAAAGAAATTAATCTGTTAGTGAAAATAACCCAAGAGGAAATAAAAAGTTGTTAGTGCAAGACAGAGAAAGAGAAGAGCGGCTGGAACACCCTCTGCAGAACAAGAGCTGTCTAGTGTTTGCATGGGAGGATAGACTTCCACTAGCTGCATGGGTGTCTCACCTGAAAGCGGCAGAGCAGGCAAACTGTGTGGTAGGCAATGGATAGACGTGGTCGTGGGAGTCAGTGGAAGGAAGTCTTTCTTAATGATAGCTCAAAATTTCTCAGGAAAATCCAAAAAAAAAAAAAAAAAAAAAAAGGTCACCAACCAAGCCTGAGACTAGCACATGAGCTGTTAGGGTCTAAAGAGGAAGATATGTGACAGTCACTGGGGAAACGGAGAGAGAAATTAACCTGGATGTGTGGTTGTCAGGCAGTGTTAAGCATTTCACTCAAAGCTTGTGGTTGTGAAGTGAAAATAATAGTTCTCTGGGTGTGAGTCCACGTCCATATGGACACTGCAGTTTCTTTACATGAGTTTAGGCACAGCTTGGGCACACAAGATGAATTAACCACTTTAGTTTGACTCCAAAGAAATCAGTGCAAGCAAAGGGACCTGAAGGGTTAGTGAGTGGGCGGATTTGCAGCTACAGAGCATAGAATTTAAGCTGGGTGCAAAGGGGGATATGAACAGTAAGCTGGAGAAAGATAGTGGGAAATAAATTCTCGGCACAAATGAAATAATAGATCAGGAGTTCAAGGTCATCTGCCACATAGTGAGTTTGAGGCCCTGTCTCTTAACATCCCACACCTCAAAAAAAAAAAAGATAGTAAGGACAAGAGTGAAGTGAGCCTGGAGATTAAATCATTAAGAAATATTGACAAATGACCCACTGATATTTTTGAAGTAAATCACTAATTGAATCTTGTGACTGAAACATACAATTTACGACTTAATGTAACTATCCCACTCAATGAGGGATAATATTGCTACAGAGTAATATGTGCTTGTAGGGGTCTGAACCTAACAAGGAGAGATTTCCCTGGGGATTCCTGTCAATATTTTCCATTACTCAAGAGTTTCTTCTTAGAGAGAGGGAACTATACTTTTGACAGAGTGATTACTGCTTTTATGTCACTCATGTCAATGGAGAAGCAGAAAAAAAAAAAAAAAGAAAGAAAGAAAAGAAAAAGAAAGCTCTGAGCCTCATGTAGCCCAGACTGGCCTCAAACTTACAATGTAGCTGAAGATGAGCCTGGACTCCTGAGCTTCTTCCTTGCCCTCCAAGTGCTGGGGTTACAGGCATGCACACCACTGCTTGGTTTTCTGTGGGCAGGAATTGAACCCAGGACTTAGTAGGAAACCCTCTATCCACTGAGCCATATCCCTAGCCTTAGATAGCTCAGTTTTGCTTTTCCTTCCAATAGCATAAAATGATAGTTATATTATTATTTCTGTGCCTATAACTATATGTTTATTTTTTATTTTTGCAAAAAGTCACACCCAGGGGCTGGGTGGAGACATAGCTCTGCAGTTAAACTGCTGGCCAAGTAAGTTGGCATTCCCACTACCCACAGAAATGCTGGCTAAGTGTGGCAGTCTACTGCGGCAGTCTACCGTAGTTCCAGCACTGAGAAGGCAGCAGCAAGAGGTTTCCTGAGCAAGATGGCTAGCTAGACTAGCCTTTCAGCTGAGCGTTGGGTTTGTTTAGTCAAGATCCTCTGTTTTGCTAGAGAATTATTAAGAAATGCTCCCAAACTCAGCTGTAGGCCTCCATGCATACTGGTGCATACAGGTGGGAACATGCACAACTCTCTCTCTCTCTCTCTCTCTCTCTCTCTCTCTCTCTCACACACACACACACACACACACACACACACACACACACACACACATAGAAAGAGAGAGAGGGGGGAGGTCAGGTAATAGAGAACACTTAGATTATAACAAATAAAAAATAGCCTTTTATTTGAGCAATAAATTGACTTCTACCAACACAAGCCACTCCATTTGCCAAACTATTTTCTTGTTGTTATTGTTTAAGGGAGACTGAGATTTCCTACCCACTAAGGTCTGTTCAGCATCACAGCAGCACCATAATTACTCAAGTACTAACTTAATGCATGATGGGATATTCATCTCCCTCAGTATATTTCTAGATTTTTGAACAAAAGAAACAGTATCCACTAAAGAGTTTTGAGATGAGAAGTTCTGTCTTCTAAACAATGTCGTATTCTATGCCTTTCTCTTTAGACTGGTAATATTTTATGGTTTATTTTCCTATAACCATTTTTAAGACTGAGTAGAGATATTTTCATCTCTGTTATAACTGCAGGGACTGGTACAACCTGGATTCTCTACTTCATTTTGGTGACATTTGTGTCCTTGTGACAGGCCATCTTCCCTTTTACCAGAAGCTCTGGCCAAATAGAGGATTACTATCAGTATGTTCATAATGTAATCTGTCTTGGTATATTTCCTGTGACATACAGGTAGTTTCTGTTTTGGAATCTTAATTAAAAACAAATCCTACCGTCTTCTTCCCAGATGTTTAGACAAATAAAGCAAGGTCACTTTCCCCAGAAAGCAATTAGCTAAATGTGCAGGTCATTGGCAGGGACATAGTGATATCCCCAAGGGCTATTTCTAAGGTGCTGCTATGACTTCTTTTGTAGATTTAGCAGGTCTGGGATTACAGGGTCTCAGCATCCACTTATCATATTGTGCTGAAGATACAGTCTTGTTATTTGCTGCGAGTCACAGGTCAGCCCTTACCAGACTTACTCATAACAGTTCTTCATCATTAAGGGTTCTTGCTTTAGCTTTACTTGGTGTGAGTCTCTGTAATTCTGGGAGCATCATTAGGGGTCTGAGCTCCATGAACATAGAGAGAAAGAAGATTTGGGTTCCGAAGGCTGGTGCCAAGACACTCACAAAACACTCTGAAGGGCTTTCTTCAGCTACCTCAATTTTGTTCATCAGGGAGATGTGGGCTGAGGACAAAGGTTTTCCTCTTCTCCCCAGACTTTCATGCTGCAGTGTCTGGGCCTGCAGCCTGGGCCACACTGCTGTCCTGAGAGGTACCACCTGTCACACCTACCCCAGAGTCCTCAGTATGGATTATAAACCACAATTTACCTGGAGTGGTGGCTGTGAAGAAAGAAGAACCCAGAATTCTAGCCCTGCCCTGATTTTCCAACAGTCAGCCTGTTGGAAAAGCTGTTTTTCTCTATCTTGAAACTTCAGGCAAATGTGAGTTGAATACTAAGGGTAGAAGCCAATCTTATTAGCTCCCAGTTGGGAAACTGAGTCCCCAGTTATTCCTGCGAGTCTACATTCCACACTTGGACTGCATCTATTCAGCTTTCTTAAAGGGAACAATGGGGTCCACCCTTCAGTAGCATCTAAGACAGTGTCCTCAACCAAGGTAATGCAGTTTAATACAGTTCCTCATATTGTGGTGATCCCAACCATAAAATTATTTTTGTCGCTACTTCAGAACTGCAATTTCACCTCTATTATAAACTGTAATGTAGATATCTATGTTTTCTAATGGCCTTAGGCCACCCCATGAAAGGGTCATTCAATTCCCACAAAGGGGTCACAACCCACAGATTGAGACCCATGGATCTAAGGCGTCTTCCCTGGAAAACATCAGAGAGTTGATTTAGGATTTTGATTCTCATAAAAGAACAAGCTTCCTTTTCTCTAATAAGAAAGGTACACATGTTGAAATCTTTTTGTTCAGCATCTGACTTTACAGGTAATGGCATCCCAATGTTTATTGCTACCCTATTCACAAAAGACAGGAACTGAAAACAACCCACACGTCCTTCAACAGATAAATGAATAATGGGAATGTGGTTTCTTTTTTTTTTTTCTTATAAAACTTTATTTATTTATTTGCCTTGGTGTTTGCCTGGAACTGGAACTACAGACAGTTGTTAGCTACCATGTGGGTGCTAGGAATCGAACCCGGGTCCTCTGCCATCTCTCCAGCCGGGAATGTGGTTTCTATCTGTGCTCAACAGAATACTACTTAGCTGTAAAGAAGAAAAAAAAAAAGAAATTCGCAGGTAAATGGATAGACCTAGAAAAGATTATACTGAGTGAGTTACCAGACCAAAAGCAGACATCACATGTTTTCTCTCATCTGCAGCTCCTAGCTCCAAACCTTTAGATGTGAGGAAGCAACATGGCATCATGAGTTGGGGGTGGGGGATAAGAGGGAAATAGCAGGACACGGATGATAGGAAGGGAGAAATGGAAGGAAGACGGGGGAGGGGCTTCAGGTAGGAATTGGGAGGTCAATAATGGAGAGAGAAATAACACCAGGGTTGCTTGATAAAGTCTCAAAGAATCATATTATTTTATATTTGCCTAAAATTATGCATTGTAAGTGTGTATATATGTGTACGTGTGTGAATGTGTGTGTGTGTGTGTGTGTGTGTGTAGCATTATGCTACTGGGCTGACAGTGCTCCCCACAAAAACCATAGACTAATAAAGTCCCTAGTACCAGGCATGAGAAACCCCCTTTCCAGTGTTTGGGAAGGAGGTCCAAGTGACTCAAGAAACAATATAACTATTGCTGTTGTCCATAACTGTGTCTCATAAGTTGGAGATGAGTCCTTATTGGTGTAGACACACACAGCACACTTCAGACACAGGGCTCAAATTATTCAAGCTGGATCTAGCCTGAAAGCCTCCTTCCTGTGTGTTAGCTTCCTTGGTTCCAGCAAATGCTGTGCAAGCTGCCGAGGGAATGTTATAGAGAATGACCCCGAAAGGCTTTCAGGAACACTTGGTGAAATTTCTTTTAAAACCACAAGACACCCGACATTGCTAGCCTATTGAGGGTCTCAGTAGGAAACATGACGCACTAAAAATTGGCTCAATAGACTTCAATAAGAGCACAGTCTTCAAGGAGTGGGCGTCAGCTAGTTATTTGCAGTACAGTTTCCGTGGTAGACTTGAAGGAAAGACCAGAGTGAAGAAAACCACGTATGTGAAAGAGCAATGTTCGTCAGGGGAGTATTAGGCCTACTTGATGCAAGCCTGTAGGGGTGGACCCAGAAGAAAAATTTACCCAAAATTCCTTCCCACATATTTTTGTCCCCTCCTCAGTATTGACCAAACCCAGTGGAAGAGAGGGTGAGGCTTATGAAAAAAAGGAGTAGGGGATAGTTGTGCAGGCCCTCAGAAGATAGCCAGGACGTTACCACCACTTTTTAAGAACTGGAGGACAGCCAGTGGCTTTTTAGAAACTACTATTTTTCCTCTGTTTTGATTACACAACACAACACCTACTCACCCAAGACAAGATAAGTGGACCACACATTAATGAATGCAGTCTCCAAGTCTCATCTCTGGAAGACCTTGAGCGGACATGTGGTTAGCGTCCAACACAAAAAGATTAATTTCGAAAGCCTTTCAACAGCTTACAAAGTTTCTTTTGTCCTTATCACAAAGCAGAAGTCATACATCTGCACCATGGGACATTTAGGCATACAAACGCACTACAAAGAGAACACGAAACGGTCTCACAACCCCAGGGCAGTGACAACGAATACTAATGTTATAGGCTGTGTTTTTAAATCTCTTCACTTTCATAAGCATTTGTGTACTTTTCATTTTGACAAAGAATTTATAGTAACAGCACACAAAATCTACGTAGAATTCCCATGCCGGTCTCCCAGATGGCTCCTAACACATTGTTTACCCACTGTACATATGAATGTATGTATTCATGTGGACATATGTGTGCACATACAAATGACATAAATATATTTTATATGCTCCTACACCTATATTTTTTTCTGAATCATTCCAGAGTCATTAACTTCACAATATTCACAAAAGAATGTTGTGCAAAAAATCATATTTATTTAAAGTTTTGGTGCTTTTTTGTTTTGTTTTGGTTTGGTTTTGTTTTTAGATAGTGTCTCTATTTTGTAGCTCTGGCTGTCCTGAAACTCACTGTGTAGCTCAGGCTGGACTTGAACTCCACCTGCCTCTGCCTTTCAAATGCTGGGATTAAAGACATGCTTTACCATGCCCAGCTGATGTACAAATAAGCTTTAAATAATATAGTTTAGGTTTGTAATGAACAGTTCTCTAAACTATGAATAAAATAATAATAGTGATAGCCCATAAGGTCAGAAAAGAAGCAAACACCCACCATGTTTATGAAAACCCCAGAGTAGTATTATAATTCTGAGATAGGCTGGGAAGGGTTGTTTTTGGCAGACTGTGGCCACACTTCTACTCATGAGGATGAGATGCTGCAAACTGGGACAGCCTGAGATACTAGGCAGCCACCAAAGGCTCAGAGAGGGACCTCAGAAAGTCACCTGTGAGGGGACATCTGGAGGTACTGAGCCTGACTGGGCTGCAGAACAGCAGATGTTCATTTCCAAAACACTGTCACCTGGTGTCCTGCCTAATTTTGAAGGTAGTAGGTCAACTGGAAGAAGCAGTTCCATACATCGGCTTATAAATGCTTGATCTAGAAGACAGAAGGAGAAAGCTTGAAATACATCACTGTGGCAGGGTATAAACAATCTCTTCCATTGAGGAACCACTGGGGAAGGGTCAGAAACCGAGGCCTTGTTACCTGACAGGTGCTCAGTTAGCAGTAAATTACATAATTTTCTTAGGCATGGCATATCATCTTAAAATGTCTTGATGCAAAACATCCGAATGCTAAAGCACTTTTCTGGATTGTTACCCATAGGTGGGCCTGCTCCCCAAAGGCATGCACTGATTATGAGCAGACTGTCCATGCTTCAAAAAGCTAAGCAGGAAGAGGCTTGGGGTCAAAGCACTATATAACTGCACTGGGCTGGAGTGCAGGGAGTGTGCAGGGAGCCTCAAGGAAGCACATGGTGTTGGTGCACACCTTTTTAACCCCAGCACTTGGGAGGCAGAGGCAGGCAGATCTCTGAATTTGAGGCCATTCTGGTCTACAAAGCAAGTTCCAGGACAGCCAGATACACAGAGAAATCTTGTCTTGGGAGGGAGGGAGGGAGGGAGAGAGAGAGAGAGAGAGAGAGAGAGAGAGAGAGAGAGAGAGAGAGACTCATTAAGTAGGAGAACATGGCCTTTGTGACCCTAGATGCTGTTGCTTGTGTCTGTTTTTAGCAAGAAAATCTGTTAAAGTGTCTGGTAACTTAGGCTATTTCTTGATCTGAAAGAGAAAAACTAATTTTTGAACATACTAATTCCAGACAGAGGTTTCTTCTCTTTAATACAAACATCTATGTCCTGTGAGGGAAGCTGCAGATAGATGATTTCATTGTCAAAGAAACATTGAGGGATCTGCCATGGAGGCTTTGGCATCGGGAAGAAAATGTGCAAAATAAATGTAGTCTTAATTTTATTTTTATTGCTGTGATTAAAACAAAAGCCAAAAGCAGCTTAGGTGAGAAAGAGATTTATTTCAACTTATTATTCAGGTTGGAACCCACCATTGCCAAGAAATCGGGGCAGGAATTTCAGTTAGTTCCATCCCATCCACATCCAAGAGCAGAGAGAAAGCAATGTGTGCATTGTAAATACTCACTCACTAGCTTGCTTGCGCTCATTTCGATTTCTCTAGTCTTCGACAATTTAAGACCACAGCGGGCTGGTTATGCCCACAAGCCAACCCAATGTAGAGAAAGCTCTCAGTGAGGCTCTTCCAGGTGATTCTAGGTTGGGTCAAGCTGGCAATTAAAATCAACCATTGCAGATAGCATGATGGGGCTAACAAAGAAGAAAGAAATCCCGAGTTATTCCTTCATCTAGCTTCCCGTTTCTGGGTGGAATGGCGTCTGGATCTTCCGAGTTCGCTGCAAAGAGTGAGTGGGATTTGGGAAAACAGTCTTGCTGAGACTGTCACAGTGGGACCGAGATGCACACACCTAAGAGAAATGGAATGGGAAGCCCCTGCTGGATGGTCATTGAGGGAGGGAGTGGCCTGTGAGCGGGTCCCCTGCCATGCTTGTTGGAGCCAATGTCCCCTCTGAAGTAGGCTTATGGGAGAGGATCTTACTGTCTTGGTGGACAACCCAGAAGACTTGCTAGCCCCCTTTCCCACTCTTTCAATAAAGAGATGTGTGAGGGCGGTGGACAGATCCGAGGGGTGAGAGCCAGGTCTCTGTCCTAAGCCAGAAGGGACGAAGGTGGGGCTCAGGGAGGGTCTTAGAGGGAAGTTATAAGGGCTCAGTTAATAAACGGCTTACCTTAAAGGCAGGAGGACTTGAATTCGATCCCCAGAACTGAGATAAAATGTCAGGTATAGTGGTGAATGCTTGTAATGCCGGTACAGCAGGGTAGAGTCACACAGTCCGGGCAACCTAGCCCACTGGGTGAGTTCCAGGCCAGTGAGAGACCATGTCTAAAAACTCAAGGTGAACAGCTCCTAAGGGACAGCCCCTGAGGTTGCCCTCTGACTTCTGTGTCCATACACACATACCCACATGAATATGTACACTCGCAGGCACACACAATACATATGTACATAAAAAAATAAGTTGTGAAATAAAAAACAGCATTTTAAGAACTGAGACTGACTTTTTAAATAAGTGAAAGTTGTTGATATGTATTGAATTGATAGGAAGGGGCATTTTATAGGAGAACAGATTATAATAGTCATTGGGGAATGTTTTTTTTTTTTTTAATTTGTAACACCAGTTGAGATTCTTCTCTAAGACAGACACATCACTTTTTCTCTTCCCGAGGGTCCCAGATTGCATGCACACCCCACTCTCCATTCATGCCTTCTTAGTACATGAGCAACAAGGGTCTAATGCATACCAGCCAACATCAGCTCTGTTAAGCCTGATGTCTTAGGGGTATGTGGACTACACTGGCTAGGAGGCAGTTTTCGCTTCCAGTTTAATGGATCCCCACCCCCACTCCCACCATGGAAACAGTCTTCTTTTGATATTAAGAACTTTAACTAGGTGTAAACTAGGTGTGGCGGTGTATATTGTAATCCCAGCTCTCAGAAGTAGGGTAGGAGAATGGTGAGTTAAACATTAGCCTGGCTACATCTGACTATTGTAACAAAAACATAAAACAATGTGGAGCAGAGGTATGGGGTGGGGACGGGGGAGAGAACCTTTAATAATGCCCCACACGGAGACCACAGTGACATTTCTTTCTCCTGATGTTGGCTTTTGGGACCCAGCATCACCTTTCAGTTCTGGTTCATCCACATAACTTGTTCAGTATCACAACTTTGAAGTGTTTTCTGTCAGTGGACATCTAAAGTGAGACTTCAGAAGGCCTTTCTGCCTGGCTGCTTCTGGAAGACAGAGCTCATGATAAAGCCATCATGGGTGTAATCAACTTGGCACTTCTTGAAAGTGATTGGATTTCTTGGTTCAGAAAAAAAAAAAATGTTATGTGAGGGCCGAGGGTATAGCTCAGTGCTATAGGTAAATATAGCATTTGCCTAACATGTACAAGGCTTTGGGTTTGATTCCCAGTTATTGTAAAAGGCAATGACAAAACCCCCAATGAGTGAATAACCATTACATCCAAAGATGATAAAAATGGAAGCCACAGGCAGGCAAGAAAAACAAACTGAAATCTGGAAAGGTAGTACACATCTGTGATCCAACTCTAGGGAGGTAAAGGCAGGGGGATCAGAAGTTCAGATTATCCTTGGCTACTATCCATTGAGTTCAAAGCCATCCTGAGACCTTGTCTCAAAACAAATAAAAAAAAATTGCAGGAATTCAGTCTAACTTACCTATCATCCTCAGGCAAGGGAGAGATGTGCCTCCCGCCCCCCACTGGCTTCAGCACTTGGGAGAGCGGGCTCTGCACCTAGTCTGGGCAGCATATTAAAGCTGGTGGTGTTGAGTGCTGGTGAGCCAGCCTGATGGTGTGAAAAAAGGAGAGCTGTCCCTGTCCCTTGCTGCTTGTGGCATTGGGTGAACTAGCTGGGGCAGTGCTGAAGAGCTTTTCCTGATGACAAAGACAAGGGAGAGCTAGCTGGCTGACCAGCCCAGGTACCACCCAGGTCCAGATCCAGGGCTATGAGTTGGCCTACCCCAACATCCACCCCATCTATGATCTGCTGGAGCACATGGAGGGGCTATTTCTGCAGATCCAAAGCTGCAGGATCTCCATGTCTCAGGACAACAACAGGGTTATCCAAGAGGAATCCCAGTGAGGATCCAGTATTGATAGCATAGCAGAAGCCAGAGACCTGAAACCAGACCATTGACTCATTGCAATAAATGTTTGCAAGTAAAGATGTTTGGGGTATACTGTGTGACTCACCATGTCACACTACAGCTTCCGTGACAAGATTTATCGTTTTAATTTTATTTTATTTTAGGGGGAGGTTGCAAGGGCAGAGGACAGATACAAAGGGATGGGGAGATGAGTAAGACTAGGATACATGATGAATAAATATTTTTTTAAAAAAAAGTTACCTGCCACCATTTTTCTGACTGTGACGGGGGAGAAATATTAGTGTAGTTAAATCTTTCAAGAAATATTTATTATAAACAGGAGAGAAATGGGTCAATAGAGCGGGGAAGGAGAACTGAGACATCTTTATAGTCAAAAGACACTTTTTAAATTCTCATTGTTACCAACTCTCTAATTTTATTCCAAGTCCCCGGCTGTAACAAGACCATTAGTTCCCACCTGTAACCAGCGTGAATCTTCTCTTAAGCACCTGTAAGTAAACAAACTGTTCATATTCTATGAAGTCATCTCATCTTCAACAAGGACAGGAGGCCTTGGGTTGTTCTGCTCCAGGTCTTACCCAACTATGTTGCTTCTCTATTTTCTCTCTTGGCTGGCCTTGAGAGAAGCCAAGCCAAGCCCCTGAGAGCATCCCTCCCTGGTACTATTGTGAAGTGTTGTGTATAAACAAGAGTCATAAGAAGAAGCAGATACTTGCTAAGACAGGTTTACCGGGATGCATAAATTCATGAAGCACAAGTAAAAGATTTTTGTTAATTAGACATTGACAAAATTTTTACCTGTGTCTACACATTCATGTATCAGCAATAAAAAAGACATTACTATATAAAGAGGATGTCTAAGTGGTCAAGAAAAAAGTTGTTTCAATTCTATCTTTGTAGTCTTTTATAATGTCTTGTTTGACCAGCATTCTAAAGGAAAAAAATATATTAATGACTGAAGGAAAAAAGATGCAACTCTCCTCATCTGTACATGACCCATGATCACTGAACAATAACAAAAACCAGAACTATTAAGAACTAGTTTGAACTAATAGTACATATTTAGAAATGTAATAAGACACTTTCTATAACCAGTAATAAACCATAAAATAGCTAGACATATATAGACGAAATTTTCTTTGGGACCATAGGCTCCCTAATAAATGACGTGAAGACTTATTATTAACAATGCTTGGCCAATAGCTTAGGCTTGTTTTTTAGCTAGCTTGTATAACTTAACCCATTTCTATTCATTTACTTTCTGCCAGATGGCTTTATTACACCATCCCCTTGTTGCCCATCCTGTTGGCTCTGTGTCTCCTGGCATCTCTGCCTTTCTTATTCTCAAAGCTCTCTCTATCCAGAAGTCCCAGCTATACCTCCCAGCTATAGCTATTGGCCATTTAGCTTTTTATTAAACCAATCACAGTGACATATATTTACACAGTGTAATGAAATATCTCACAACATGCATAAATTTAAATTTAAACCTCCAATACATAAAATTTCTGTTAAAAAACTGTAAAACTCCAAAGAAGGAAAAATTTAAATAAATAAAATTACCTAGATTATCTGTATTTTATATTTTAAAAAGAGGTTTATTTATGTATGTATATCAATGCTTTTTCTGCATGTAAGTCTGCATACCAGAAGAGGACATTGGATCCCATTATATATCAGGCTGTTGTGAGTTGCCATGTGAGCACTAGGAATTGAACCCAGGACTTCTGGAAGAGCAGTCAGTGCTCTTAACTGCTGAGCCATGTCTCCACCTCAAGCATTTTACATTCTTAAATGATAAATTTGAGAGTATAATAACTTAGTTATAAGGAAAATCTCTAATCAATATTATAAAAATCTAAATTTAAAAAAGTCATGCTTTCAAGTAGTACAGCTTGTTGGGAGTGGTGGCACATGTCTATAGTCCCAGCATTCAGGAGGCAGAGGCAGGAGGATCTCACTGAGTTTGGGACCAACCTGGGCTACAGAGTGAGTTTTAGGACAGACATGGCTATGTAGAGAGACTGTCTCAAAAACACAAGCAAACAGAAAAGTAAAAGCTTTATAATAACATTTCTCTCAGTGAATCTGTAATTTTAGCATCATCAAATTCAAAATTAGTTCTAGTCAGAAATGTTGATAATGACAAACTGACTTTTAAAACTTGATAAAAGTCAACTTTAAATATAATAAACTTAAGAAGAGAAATAACAGCAAAATAGACTTTGTCCTAAGGGACATTAACAGGCGTAGGCTCAAGACAAGTTGAGCAGAATTTAGTGACAGCCATTTATACTAATGAGGGCTCCGAAACTCTATTTGAAATGATTTTTTTTCCAGTAGACACTGAGGAAACTGGTACACTCTGAAGAACAAAGAGTGGATTACTGTCCAGCACCCGCATCATCACTTTGTGGAGAAATGGGGACTGGACTCCTTGCTTGGTTGGCATCAACGCAAAGTGGTGGTGAAGGAGAGATGGTTCTAGATGCTCTAGAGATCAAATGTAGGAAGAAGACCTATCAACTGAAGAAAAGAGAGTATCTTTGTTGTTCAAGAATAAGGTCTCTCAGATTTATTTATTTATTTTATGTGTATAAATATTTTACTTGCATGTATATATGTATGCATGAACGTATATATGCATATACAATGTACATGAATATATAAGACCTCATATTTCTTATTTTCCACACACTTGTATTTTATCAAAGCTTTGAGAATATGCCTTGATTTCTAATCTCTCAGTAACAGTGGACCAGGATTGTTTTCTATTCAGTATTGAGAGAAACAAAGTATATTTCAAATTAGGGCATTGATTAAATTACGAATTAGAATACCACACAAGCAGAAGAGTTTGAAGATTTCAGAGAATCCTTAGAAGCAGCTCTCTCTCCAGACTTAGAAGAACATGTGCTGGACAATTTTATGTCAACTGGACACAAGCTAGAGTCATCAGAGAGGAGGGGACCCCAACTGAGGAAATGCCTCCATAAGATCTGGTTGTAAGTCATTTTATTAATTAGTGGTTGATGGGGATGGGGCAGCCCACTGTGAGTGGTGGCACGCCTTGGCTGGTGGTCCTGGGTTCTATAAGAAAACAAGCTGAGCAAGCAAACCAGTAAGCAGCACTCTTCTATGGCCTCTGCATCAGCTCCTGCCTCCACATTCCTGCTCTGTTTGAGCTCCTTTTCTGATTTCCTTTGATGATAAACAATGACATCCTCCCCAATTTGCTTTGATCATGGTGTTTGGTTGCCCCAGTAGTAACCCTGAAACAGAAAGATGAGATCAGAATCTAGATAAAATGATGCTAGTCTTGCTTAGATTGGTGATGGGTAGAAACCAGGCCACTTAAGGGGCCATGGTCAAATGGATCAGAGTAAAGGGTGAGTCTATCTGCTGCTACTGTCTCTATGGAGACATAGAGATTCTTGCTAAGAATATTGAAAGAAGTCTGGGGCTAGAACCACAGCTGTGTAGAAGGAGGTAGCTGTGTAGGCTCTAGCTAGAATCTGAGACTCCTCCCTTCTCTTCTTCCTGCCCCCAGCCCATTTCTGAAAACTATACCCCACTTTCTAAAGGCTCCACCACCAGCTGGGAACCAAGTTTTGAAAACACGAGTCTGTGGGAAACACTTCAGATCAAACCATAAGTCTCCAGTTGGCAGAACCTAACACGAAGTTAACTAGCAAGGGATTCTGGGAAATACAGTTTACAGAGACTAGTTGTCCTCCTACTACAGTGCAGGTTACAGGAAGTTAATGGGTGGTAGCAGGTTGTGGAAGGGGAATATTGCCCCTGCTAGGGGGAAGTCGTTAGTAGACTTCCTAGCCAAGGTAGCTTCTTGTGTGACAGACACTTGGGTCTGTCCTTTAGCACAGTGAGAGTCGTTAAGAAGAGAGAAGGGAATGAGAAAACACTTTTCTTTGAACTATATTCCATTTTCAACTATTCTCTGGTAATAGTTTAAGTGTCTCCTGGTAAAGATTGCATGGCTGGATCTTGTTTAATTAGTTATTTATCCATGGTGTGCATTGGGGGGATGCAGATGCCGTTATGCACATACAGAGGGCAGAGCGCAGCTTTCAGGAGCCAGTTCCTCCTTCTGTTATGTGAATCCTGGAGATTGGACCTAGGTCATCACAGCAGAAGTAAGTCCCTTTACCTGCTGAGCTATTTGGCTGGCTGGTGGCTGGGTAATTTTGATTAAACCTGAACATATCTTCCTCATAGATGAATTTAATCCATTTGCTTACTGATTTAAATTGCTTACTTACTTTTTTATTCAATTTACTCTGCCTTTGACTTGCTTTTATTGTCTTCCTCATTTCTGTACTTATATTGAATCACATGTTCTTTGCTCCCTTCTTTTGTTTTAATATTTTTATTTATTATTTTGTGATTTTATATCGTGCACACCATCAAACTCAGTTATCAGTTCTCTCAGTTTTATACCCATTCTTATGATCTCCTCATTTACAAAAACACCCATTCATGCTGCTCATTTACTTACTGGAGCATAATTAAACTCCCTGTGGCCAGATCCTTAAAGAAAACGAGTTCTTCCTTACCCACACCCCTACTAGAGGCCTTCAATGCAAAAGTGAAGCACTGAGTCATTTAGGTATGTTCTAGCCTTAAGCTCTTGTATATAATGACATCATTATTTTTTAAAGTCCACTAATGAGTGAGGACACCCCCTGCTTATCTTTCTGGGTTTGTGATACCTTGCTCAAGAGGATATTCTTCAATTTCATCCATTTGCCTGCAAATTTTAGGATATTATTGTTTCTTATTGCTGAGCAGTACTCCATTGTGTAGATGTACCACAGTCTGTTAGTCCATTCTTCAGTTGAAGGACATCTAGGTTGTTTCCAGGTTCTTGCTATTATGAATAATGCTGCTAAGAACAGAGTTGAGCTAATGCTTTTGGGGTGCGAATGTGCATCTTTAGGGTATATGCCTAAAAGTGGTATTGCTGGACCCTTGGGGAGATTGATTCCCAGTTTTCTGAGAAACCACTATACTGCATTCCAGAGTGGCTGAACAAGTTTACACTTTCACCAACAATGGAGGAGTGTTCCCCTTGCTCTGCATCCTCTCCAGCATAGGCTATTATCTGTGTTTTTAATCTTAGCCATTCTGACAGTTGTAAGGTGGTATCTCAAAGTTGTTTTGATTTGCATTTCTCTGATTGCTAAAGATGTTGAGCACTTTTTCAAGTGCCTTTCAGCCATTTGTAATTTTGCTGAGAATTCCCTTTTTAGTTCTGAACCCTATTTTTTAATTGAGTTATTAAAGGTTTTGGGCTCTAGTTTCTTGAGTTATCTATATATTTTAGAGATCAGTCCTCTGTCACTTGTAGGGTTGGTGAAAATCTTTTCCCATTCTGTAGGCTGTCGTTTTGTCTTAGTGACTGTGTCCTTGGCCTTACAGAAGCGTCTCAGTTTCAGGAGGTCCCACTTTTTAATTGTGTCTGTGCTACTGGTGTTATATTTAGGAAGTGACCACCTGTGCCAATGCATTGGAGGGTATTTCCCACTTTCTTTTCTATCAAGTGTAGATAGGTTTATGTTGAAGTCTTTGATCTACTTGGATTTGAGCTTTGTGCAGGGTGATAGGTTTGCATCTATTTGCATTTTCTACACACTACCATCCAGTTATGCCAACACCATTTGTTGAAGATACTATCTTTTTTCCATTGAATATTTTTGGCTTCTTTGTAAAACATCAGGTGTTCATAGGTGTGTGGGTTAATGTCGGGGTCTTCAGTTCGATTCCATTGATCCACAAGTCTGTTTTTATGCCGGTATCAGGCTGGTTTTATTATTGTAGCTCTATAGTATAACTTGAAGTCAGGGATGGTGATGCCTCTTGTGGTTCTTTTGTTGAGCAAAAATATTTAGATGAAAATTGTAAGTCTATTCTTAAACACCTTCCACTTCAACCAACAGTTCTTTCCTGAAAGCCAAATGTTATATATGAAAACGTTAAGCATGATATTATTTCCTAGTATTTTAAACAGAAAATACTACACTGGATTATATATTAACAACTCCCCTGCCCAAGAAAGCTCCTGAAACAAAACAAAACCATCTCTAGAGTCCTGCAGATTCTAGTATAAGAAAGAAGGCTTTAAAATGCCTTCTGGTTGGAAACAATGTAACTATTAAGAAACAGTTGGTTTGAAGCAATAATTTGGCCCCTTAGCATGAGTTACAACTGAGACTCATATTCTCAATTCTCTTTTGTCAATACTGTGCTTTATAACTACATGTGATATTCACATTTTGTTAATTTTAGGTGGATTTAAATGCAATCATTACTATTTGCACATCTTTAAAATGCATGTTTTTAGGGTTGTATTGAATTCAAGAGCCATGAATGCAATTTTTTCTTAGATGGAAAACACTGTGTTGAGAGATTCAATGAAATGAGAATTTAAAATCAAAGAACTACTCACAGTGGTGAGCATAGTACTCTGAAGGAAAAACTCACACATGTATTAGGTAATGATTTATAATTTTTAACATGCAAATTTTCAAAGCTCAGTTTTAGATGGAAAAAAGAGGGAGACAGAGTTCTTTTGCCCATAATGCCCTAGATCCATTCTATCTCCTGGTGTTCTGAACCCTCAGGTGGTCCTCAGTTAGTTCCTTAGAATCCTGCCTTGGGACATTACCTGGATATGTTCTTTGGGGGTATGTGTTAGCCACACTTTCTCATCCAAAAAACCATGCCATACTGAATCCACAAAAAAAGATTCCCAAAGTCTCTTTTGATCATTTTGAGGGAGTTTTCTCACGTAAATTTTCTGCATTCATTGTGGGTAGTTGCTCCAGTGGTCAAAGGGTAGGTAGTCCAATTGTTCTTATTAAGACTTTCTACCTGTCACCATCAGAGGGCGACTTTCAATGGTTTCTTAGATCTAGGCAACTTCTTGGGGCATAATTCCAAATTGGTACCTTGTATTATTTTTTTCTTACTCTATTTAAATTTCCTGGTTTCCATTCTCATCAAAAACACCCCACAGCCATAAGGCATAATAACTAGATAAGACATAATTAGAAGAGACACACTTTAGTGTCTTCAAGGTCTAGCAAGACATCCAAGAGTGGGCTGGGAAGATGGTTCAGTCAGCAAAATGCTTGCAAGGCAGACATGTGAACCTGGCTTCTATTCTCAGCATCCACATAAAATAGAAGACACATAACTGGTCGGGGGGTAGGGTAGAGAGGGTGGACCTGAGGAGCTGGGGGAGGGGCTGCTTGCCATCATAATACATTGCACAAAATGTTCTTTGAATTAATAAGAATAAGAAATTAATTAATTAATTAGTCAAATGGAGCGGGGAGGGGGAGAGCCAGATACAGTGACACACGCTCCACATGTGTACTGACACCTCCCCACATAGCAAATAAAAATAAATAAAAATTCTTGACTAAAAAGCCCCCAAATGGCAAGAGCGCTTGACATGACAGAGAACTGGCAGGATACAAAGTCAGAGAGGAGCAGGGAGACCCACATTAAGTTTTATAAACAAGCAGGGCTAGAGAGTGGGCTCAGCAGTTAAGAGCATTTGTTGCTCTTGCAGAGGACCTGGGTTCGAGTCCCAGTACCCACATGTTGGCTCACAACCTTCTGTCCCTCTAGTTCCAGGGAATCTGATTCACTCTTCTGGTCTCCAAAGGCACTACATATATGAGTCACAGGCATGCGTGCAGACAAAACACTTATACACATAAATAAGCTTTTTTAAAAACGGCAATTTGAATTTATTCTAAATATAATGAGATATTAGGCAGGTTTGAGCAAGAAAATTCCATAATTCTTTTATGCAAAGTATAATCCATAAGGGCCAGTGAGATGGCTCAGGGCATAAAAAGGCTTGCTGGGTAAACTGGGTAATCGGAGTTCAGACCTGGAAATTCATGAACGCGTGAAGATCAGCACCAATGTCACACAGTTGTTCTCTGACTTCCACAGGCATATCTGCTGAGGCTCATGCCACCCCTTTCACACACACACACACACACACACACACACACACACACACACGTCATTTTTAAGTGATCTATTAAAAATATATTTGTTTTTTACTCTCTCCTTCCACAAGGCAGGCAGAGCTGCAAATTCTGGGAAATGGTGTCTAAGATTATAGTTCAGAGATTCTGGACTCAAGGAAGACCATTCAGAATTCTGTCTTAAGAATAGAAATAGTCTGTAAGTTCTTAAAGGAAACAGAGCCAAGAAGCACACCCATCACACAGCCGAATTGCTGCCTGGTGGTCATTTCCGAGCATCATTTCCCTCTGCCTTGCCTCCATCTCTCCCTCTGAAGAAATTCACATCAGTGAAAGCTCCAGGGTGAGAAGGAGCTTTGGTGTGGTCCAGGATGGTTGAGAAGCATCCTGACTTCAGATTCAAGAATGCATTAGAAGACAGCATCAGTCAGACCTGACAAAAGACCATTTGTGTGTGTCAAGTGAAAGAATGAGAAAACTCAAGAATAGCTTCAAAGCTGTCATTGTCTGGGTGACAGGATGAGTGGCCTTGCCACTGAGATAAGGGAGAGTATGAAAGGAAAGGGTTTGTAGGGGAGATGGAATCAAGGATTATTTTAAACCCTTCAAGTTTGAGATGCCTATTAGACATCCAGGAATTCTGGTTGAATATAACTCCTACCCAAAGTGTGAGCTCAAACAGAAATGGGCTGCCGCTCTCTGCTCCTATGTCCCTGGAACCTACAAGAGATGCTGGCACACAGCAGGTGATGAATAAATATTTCTTGGATAAATGAGTGAACAGGCGTCTGAAGCTTTTGTAGTTTGACGTCCTGGACGACAGCCCTGGCTGAATAGTAGAGCCAATTGGCAGTGGATACTATTTATCAATAGCTAGAGTGCTAAGAGAAATTGCAGATGATCCAACCACTTTGCCAGAGAGAGGCTGATAAGAACTGGAAAAACAGGAAGGGCTTCTTTACTCAACTCCTTCTTTTCGACAGAGACTCAGAGGAAGGAAGCCCACTGGACCTAGAAAGGATAGCATCTCAGCGTGAGATTTAAAGGGGGTATCGTGGGGGCTTGGAGCTCAGAGGCAGTAGATAATTAGCTAGCATAGTAGAAACTCAAAAGAAGTGAAGATCTTGAGAGGACACCCTTTTATCTGAACTTAACCCTGGATTCAGGACAAGGTTAAAAAGAGGAATGAAGGCCAGCCAGGAGAGAGGGCTGAGCCATACACCTCTAGATAAACATTCAGTATCTAGAGGCCACCCCCGAGAAGAAAAGGACATACAAATAACATTATCCTCTTAAGGAAAGCTGACCATGAGAAAGAAGAGGGCCCCTCACCCTGACCCCCCTCATTCTAACTCTATTAACATCGATGCTCGCAAAGCTTTTGCCAAAAGTAAGATTAAATACTCAGTCAGCTGTGAAGATTTGAGGCATGGGCACATATATGACAACAGTTTGGTACGATTTTGTGTTATCTTCTACTAACTGCCAGGTACTAATATGCCACAGAGGCTGGAGTTATTTGGAAGAGCTGGAAGAAGAGAACATATTCAGAAAGTGAGAGTTTAGGGCTCTAAGTGTGACTGAGAGAATAAAGTACTTACTTGGCATAAATTTAAGGACCCTAGTTCTACCCTCAGAAACCTTTTGAAATGGGTATGATGGTGTGGGTTTTTAATCCCAGCACTGAGGAGGTGGAGACAGCCAGAGGCCCAGATCTCCAAACACAAGGTCAATAGCACCTAAGGAATAACTGAAGTTATCTTTTGACCAATGTGCTACACACAAGTGAGAAATGGGGGAAGCTTTTTAGTTTCACCATCCCTGAGATACCAATAAATTATTTCTAGTTGTCCAGAGTCCCTTTGGGTGAGTACAAACAGTTATGCTCAGTTGTGACACAAATCTCTTCCTTATCTGAGTAGAAATCACTAAAATTAATAATTTTGTTTCCTTATGAGACAGAGTTATCTGTACTGATCACATCTATTTGCTACACCATTCTGTATTACAATTGAGTTTCTTGATTTAAAGGTTAAAAATTGCTACTTCATTCTTTGGTCTCATTAAGTTAGATCAAGAAGACAAGAGCAGGTCTGGGGGTGGAGGAAACACCTTAGATGGAAAGCACATGCCCTATTCTTTTAATGTCCAACTCTTGTATTGGAAACATTTAAATTTGCAATAGGTATCTTCAGTCCCAAGAGTTTGCCCATCTACTCCCCTGTATTTCTTCCTATGCACCTTGTTGCTATGGGATTATGCTTTGGTACATTGTAAATATTTGTCCCTGGTACTGGTTTAATAAAATGCTGATTGTCCAGAAGGCAGACAGGAAGTGAGGTGGGGGGGCTGCTACCAGACTAAGAAAACTCTGAGAAGAGAAAGAGCAGAGCAGAGGAAAGGAGACCAGAGCATTGCTCTGAGAAAAGGGACCAAGCCATGTGGCTAAACAAGATAAGAATAATGGGGTGAGTTAAGATGAAAGAGCTAGCCTTTTCACCAAGATGGAAGCAAAGAAGAAAGCTCATGCCCCTCCCAAAGCCGAAGCCAAAGAGAAGGCCTTGAAAGCCAAGAAGGCAGTGCTGAAAGGCGTCCACAGCCATAAGAAAAAAGAAGATCTGCATGTCACCCACCTTCCGGCAGCCCAAGACCCTTAGGCTCAGGAGGCAGCCCAAATACCCTCGAAACAGCGCGCCCAGGAGAAACAAGCTTGACCACTATGCCATCATCAAGTTTCCCCTGACCACTGAGTCAGCCATGAAGAAGATAGAAGACAACAACACACTTGTGTTCATTGTGGGTGTCAAGGCCAACAAGCACCAGATCAAACAGGCTGTGAAGAAACTCTATGACACAGATGTGGCCAAAGTCAACACCCTCATAAGGCCTGACGGAGAAAAGAAGGCATATGTTCGATTGGCTCCTGATTATGATGCTCTGGATGTCGCCAACAAAATTGGGATCATCTAAACTCAGTCCAGCTGGCTAATTCTAAATATACTTTTTCCACCATAAAAAAAAAAAAAAAAAAAAAAAAAAGATGAAAGAGCTAGCAATATGTCTGAGCCATAGGCCAGGCAGCATGAGATTAATAGAAGTTCTTGTGTGATTATTTGGGGCAAAGTGGGGCTGTGAGTGGATCCCAACCTCAGGGTTAGGCTACAAAGGCTGGGCTAGAAAATTCATAATATACTTTGTACTTTTAGAACCCATTTTTTTTTTTTTAATTTTTGTTTCTTTCTTGGTCCTTGGACATCTTGAGAGTCCAATACTAAACTGAAGGGAAGTATGGAGGGGAGAGGGTCTCTAATCTCACAGAAGCGTATTTCTCTGCGGCTTGAGAAGATAGACACACACATACGTCATGGGCCTGTTTTAGGTTAGCCATCATCTTCTTACCCAGTCACCATTGCTCTCCATTCCTGCCACTGCCTCAGCTTTCTGTGTGTGGCAAAGGGCCATTACTGCTGCAGGATTTACCTCCGCACAGGTCTTATTAGCTTAGATAATCATCTGTTAGTCATTCATCTCTAAATAATACTAATTCTCTTCAGATGTGTTGTGGTAAATGAATTTATAAGCCCTAATTCTAAGCAAATCTCCCCACTCAGTGTCCCATTTTCAGTGAGCAGGCTTTCTTTGTATCTTTTCCTTTCTCTCTTTTCTTCTTTTGTTAAGGAAATAGCTTCCTAGAACTTTTCTTTGCTGGTTTTATAGTATCTGAATCAATGTGGGACATTAAAATTACAATGGTGGCATTTTCCCTGGCTAAGATGTTGGAGTATCGAGTATTTAAAATGTTCCAATTATGTGTCTTTTACATGTAGTCTCCAAAGTAGTTAATAAGCATATGCATAATTCCTTAACTTCAAACTCCCTCTAATTTTTCCCTGTAGAAGATGGTTTGGAGATGGTGACTGGGTTCTGACCTGGACAGACTGAGCTCTCTCCGGCAGAAGAGACACTTCAGGTTTTTGTCAGCAGCTTTTGAAAAAGATAGTCCAAATCGGGAGATGTCCTGCCCAGGGCACACATACCACTTTTTCACTGCAGAAAGAACCGAGGATTTATCTTCCCAGAAATGGAAGAAGAAAATGTCTTCTTGCCTGTGCCCTCACCCCTTCTTTGCTCCTGAGGTCACATGTAGAGTGTACTATGGGACTGAAGAGATGGCTCAGTGGTTAAAAGAACTTGCTGCTCTTCTGGAGGACCCAAGTTTAGTTCCTGTATCTGCACTGGGCAGCTCAAGACAGCCTAAATCCAACTTCTGGAAACCTGATAACCTCTCCTGGACCCCATAGGTGTGCCCTTGCACGTGCACGTGTATATACACACACACATTCACATGATGGGAGAAGGCAGGCTTTTATTTTTATTTGTTAAAACAGTGTCTCTCTACATGGCTCTGACTGTCCTGGAACTCATTATGTAGAGGCTTCGAACTCACAAAGATCCAGCTGCCTCTGCCTCCCAAATTCTGAGATTAAAGAGGTGAGCCACCACATCCAGCCACACACAGTTTTTAAAGAAGTTAAAATGTACAGCATGACTTCTAGGACCCCATCATTTACACCCAGGTGTTTCCAAGGCATGGATTCCAGCTGAATGTGCAAAGTGTTGACGATAAAGGGATGAGGAAGTTTGTCTTTAGGTCTTATCATTGGTAAACATCCAATGAGTTGTAGGAAGTGTAATGTACCCTGAGTTATGGTTCATATAGCCCTCTGTGTCTCTGAAAAAAAGACACAGTGGCCATTCACATTATCTCTTATCAAATGGTCTCTAAGTCTTTGAACAAACCCTGGCTCTTCTGGGAACTCAAGCCTACTAGATCTTTTTCAATCTCTCAGGCTTTTTGTTTGGTTGGTTGTTTTTGAGACAGGGTTTCCCTGTGTAACAGCCCTAGCTGTCCAAGAACTCACTGTGTAAACCAAGTTGGCCTCATACTCAGAGATCCACCTGCCTCTGCCTCCCAAGTGCTGGGATTTAAGGCATGTGCCTCCATACCCAGCAATCTCTCAGGTTTTTGTCTGCCTAATAATTGGCAGCCTTGGTTCATCTTTAAGGCTTTGGTCATTTTTGTAAAGTTTTTTCTTGAAATGGGATCTCATGTAGCTCAAGCTTGTCTTAGATTCACTATGTAACTTGACCTTGAACTACTTGGTCTCAGAGCCTCTGTCTCTCAAGTGCTGTGATTATAGGCATGCATCTCCAAAGCTGGCAGATGCTTTGGTCTTTTTCTGTACCTTTAAGAGCAGCAGTTTAGATGCTACCCTCCAAGAGAGAAGCTTAGCTTCTTTATTAGAGACCAACTTTCTTGTGACTAGGTAGCAACTTTTTTTTTCCTGCTTCTCCTCCCAGCCTTGACTTTTATTTTTCCATATTCTTTATTCCATCTGTTAAGGTCCTCATCAATGCTTGTGCAATTTGGGGTTCTGCCATAAACCTCGAGCACCATTTTTTTCTTTGTTGTCTCATAGTACATTGTTTCAACTAGCACACTCAGTTGGGGCTGACTCCTTCCTAAATATGGAGTTCTATCCCAAATCTTTTAATACAGTTAGGTTGCTTTAGCAAATACTGGAAGACTTATAAATACAGAAATTTCTCTCTCATAGTTCTAGGGGCTGAAAGCTAAAGACCAAGCTGCTGGCTGATGCTATCTCTGACGCACTTCCTAGTTCGTGATGTTATGCCTACCCGTGTAGCCCCCCAGAGATCACCAGGAATCTGAGTTAGTATGCAAAAGCAAAGAGCCTTTATTGAAAGCTTGAACTTGGGCCCTCTGTTCATTCTGACACAGCAGTTGAATGAGGAGAGCCCTGAACTCAGTTATGGCAGGGTTTTTAAGGAGTAAAGGATGGAGTAGGGGAATTCTGGATTCAGATGGGTATTAAACTCTTGATTGGGCAGAAATGAGGTAACAGAAGTCTTGTCAAACAGTGATTGGTCCTGATGTTGCTGTAAGGAGATTGGCAACCTATACACAAGTGATGTAAGTTATACTTAGTTTAGTGTTCTGGAGCATTTAGTACTTGTTTGCATCAATTCTGATTGGTCCCCTGCAGGGTACAATCTGTGGCTTTTGTAAGGGTGAGGCCTAGTCCCAGTATTGTTAATCTGCAGCCTGTCATGGCTGCACTGATGCTATGTTAGGCCTATTCAGTGGATAGTATCTCAGTTGTGCCTTCACTTGGCAGATAGGACAAAGTTGCTTCCTAGAGCCTTTCTTATAAGGGCATTAGTCACCTCCCCCAAAGGCTAAACCTTCTAGTACCCTTGTTTTCAGGGTTAAACATCAACCTATGAACTTGGGAGAATATAAGTTTCCAATCTTTAGCTGGATAGTGGTGACACACACCTTAAATCTCAACAAAATTAGGCAGAAGCAGGCAGATCTCTGAGTTGAAGGCCAGTCTGGTCTACAGAGGGAGTTCCAGGTCAGCCAGCACCACAGAGAAACCTTGTGTGTGTGTGTGTATGGGGGGGGTGTTCCAATATGTAGCATGAACCCTGTCTCTTCTAAACTCTGAATTCATTATTTTTAATATTATATTTTATTTTATGTTATTTTGGTGCCAGAGACCAAACTTGGGTGTCTCATAAATGTTAATCAAGAGCTCTACCATTAGACTATAGTAGAACCCTCAGACTCATCATTCAAACCACCTACTAATGACCCTACCTGTCCCAAATATACTCACCAAAACCAAAATCACCTATTCCTCATACTTGTTCATTCTACACTTTATAATCACATCCCCACTTCCTTAGACAAAAAGACATGATGTGTGCGTGATGTTCACTATCTGATGGCTACTCATCCTGGTAATTCTACCTTTCCCATGACTTTGTGTTCTCTCCACGGCCACTATACTATGTGCTTTAGGGACAATGTCTATCTAGGCGTCTTTTTTTTTTTTTTTGTGGTTGTTGTTATAAATCGTGGAAATGAACTCTGATTAATTTAGGCCAAAAATGTTTATTTGAAAGGATATTAGCAAAGTTCAGAGACTTGTAAGAAAAGATGAATAACCATTGCTTCTGGAAAAGCTGGATCTGGGGTCTTCAGCAAATAGCACAAACTCAATCGTCTTCCATCTCTGTGTCTTTTGATCAGACTTTCAGACTCTCAGCAAACAGATCAAGTCATTCAGGGCCAGGACCTAGGGCTAAATGGCACACACATCTGTGACTACAACAGACCCTTACTATTACTCAGTTCCTTTCCATTGCTACCACACGTTCTTCTTCGCTATTTTCTAGCCTTACAGTCTCTAGTTGTTACTGTTAACGCCACCATTTTCTTTTCTTTTTTTTCCAATGCAACCAACACCTTGAAGTTTATTATCCATAACTCATTAATATTCCTATTGGTCCTTAATATAAATATAATGTATTTAAATGAAAATCACCACAGACTCACATTATGGAGTACTCATTTCTTTAAACAAAACATCTCAAGTTCTGGTTTTGTCTCAAGTACAATTGCACCCAAACTTTAAATCACATATTAAACCAGCAGAATAATAAAAAAATTCTCCTTAGGTCTCTATTTTTCACTTCACCTTGGTTTCTGACTATTTGTACAGAAGAGGTCACAAATCTTTAATGGACAGACTGTGAGAAGGCACACTGCCAACAAGAGTAATACGAACTAGACCCTGGGCTCCAAAAAGGGAGATCATGGCATTGGCCAGTCCTTTTCCTGCAGGAAACCTATCTTATTTTGCTTCAATCCAGAGCTGTTTGGACAAAGCACCACTCAGTAGCCACAAGCACAGAGGAAACTAAGTAGAAAGGCTTTTCTCAAAAAGCCAACCCAGGGATGCTGAGAGGCGCCCTCCCTTTTGGAGGCCACTTTGCTTTCCAAACCTTATGCCCCTGGCACTAGGTCAAGGGGGCACTATATAGGCAGAGCAGGAACAATCCTACCTTCAGCCCTCTGGTCTTGCAGGTACTGTAGACAATGGGATTTTGACTGCTTCATACGTATTACCTAGTTTAATAAAAATGTTTTTATCATGTCACAATGTTTTACACATCATCTATAAGCATTAAAATAATGCCACCATTTTCATAGTCTAATAATATTTTCTGTTTTGTTCAATTTAGTTTGTGTGTGTGTATGTGTGTGTGTGTGTGTGTGTGTGTGTGTTTGTGTGTCTCCCCATCCTGTTGTCTTTGCTGTTCTTGTTTTGAGACAGGGTCTCACGTAGCCCAGGCCGATGTCAGACTCACTATGTAACCAGAGATGATCTTGATTTTCGGATCCCACTGCCTCTGCTCCCCAAGTGTGTGGATATGGGTGTAACCCCTATGCCTGGCTTAGTATTTAATGGGTCTTCTTCCTAAGATCTATCAATAACTCTTCAGTGCTCAGAACAATCTACAAATGTCCTAGCAGTGACTCCACTTTAAAATTTAGAATCTGTGTACTTCTAATCTCGCCTCCTGGTTCCTTTTCTCCACTTTTAAACCTGAGACATTCTGCAGTCATTTCAATACGATTGGACAAGCCATCCTATGTCTCAGCCTTATGTTATTAGTTTCATTTCCTTCTGTCCTCAAACCCTCCCCTTACTTTATTAAATCAGTTTAGATGTCAATTCTAAGTCTCTACTAGGGTCTTTTAAAAATATGTATTTGGCTTTGTTCTCTGTGTGTGTGTTTGTGTATGTGTATGTTTGAAATATGTGAATGTGTGTCATGTGGGTGCCCACACAGGACATCAAATCCTCCAAACATAGTTAAAGGTGGCTGTGACATGGGTGCTAGGACCCAAACTCAGATTCTCTGGAATAGCAGCTAGTGTTTTAAACTGCTGAGACATTTTGTCTACCCTAGATAAGTGTTCTTCCTCATTGCTCCCATGGCATCCTGATCTCGCCTGTAGTGTGGCTATCATATTTTGTGGCACTTTCTTTGTATTTCTCTCTGGATTAATTGCTCTCTTTAAGATTGAGAAACACATTTGAATTTATGTTTAGTTTCAGTGACCCAGGATGCTTGTCTAGTGCCTTATCACATATGGTAAAATAAATTGACTTTGAGTGCCTAACATAGTAAACACTGAGTAGCTGAAAATACATATCAAAATCACATTTCCATCTTTAAGAAGCTGACTGTTTTGGAGGGAACAAGACCAATGTGTAAGAAAAATACAATTAGAACCCCAAGATATGTCTGTGCACCCAAAACAATGCCTGCAAACCTGGAGCAGAAAGGTGACCTGAGGAGAAGCATAAAGAAGAAAGAAATGGTTAGAAAGAGTGCTTTAAGATGGGGGTGGGATGAGAGAGAGGTTCCCTGGCATATGGGATACTTATTGTGTTGAGAGATGGGACAAACGTGCTGGCTAAGGAAGACATCAGGAGATCTGGGGCAGGTCAGTGGGAGGTGAGGAGCAATGGCTCAGACAAGCGAGAGCTGAGCATATAGTTGGTTTGCTTTTTCTTTAAACGTGTGTCTTTGTCCTTTACATTCTTTCTTCAGAACTTCAGCATTCTAGATTGCTAATCCATCACAAATTCCTCAGCACCTTCAGAATCCAGGAATCATGGCCTTCAACATGGTAAGCTTTCCTATTAAGGAATTGTGTCTTCCAGAGATTTCCTAATGTCACGAAAGGTATTGTATGCTGGATCTCTTTCCTTTCCTCCTTCTTTCTTTCCTTCTCTTTTTCTTTCTTCCCTTACCTGTTATCTGTCTTTCTTTTCTTTCTTTGTTGAGGTCTTTCTATGCTGTCCAGGATGGCCTCAACCTCCTGAATTCATCCTTCTCTTTCTTCTGAGTCACTGGGACAATGGGCTGGCACTACCCTGCCTAGATATCTTTCTGTCTTGACTGTAGTTTTGTGTTTGTGTGATTCTTTCCCTCCAGCCTGGCTTGCAGACAACATAAAACATATGACTTCTCATTGATAGTCAATTTTTAATTTCAATTTCAATACATACTCTAACTAGACTGATGTGGGGTGTCTTTCTGTACACTGTGAATTATCATTGGATAATAAAGGAACTGTTTTGACCTATGACAAGGCATCTTACAGGCAGGCAGGAAATCCGAGCATAGATAAAGGGGAAAAAGGACAGAGTCGCAGACACTGTGAGCTGCTGCCAAAGAGGAAGATGTAAAGGAATTCAGGTAAGTCACGGCCACGTGGAAAACCAGATGAATGGAAATGGGTTAAGTTTAGATGCAAGAGCTAGCTAGCAATATGCCTGACACATAGGCCAAGCAGCATATAATTAACATAAGCCTTTATGTGATTATTTGGGACCTAACAGTTGCAGGTAGTTTATTTGGGACTACTGGATCTTAGGGTTAGTCTGGACCAGAAACTAATTATTACACTAGACAGACAATTCTAGAAAAGGCTAACCATGAGAAAGAATAAATAACTTATTAGTCTCCTTCTTAAGAACAGAGCTTCCAGAATTCTGTTCAGTCTAGTCACAGGCTGGACAAGTTTTATTCTCATTTTTTTTATATTATGAATAAAGAAGTCACATTTTCTATCCCTGTACATCCTTAATCAAGGTCCCTTCCCCTTCCCACCACATCAGGTCATTCTTTTTTCTCCATCACCCCCCATGGGCAGGCGATCCCGAGGTCCCAAGGTCCCAATATTGCTCAGTTCAGCCTCCATTCCTGGCGGATCCTGTTTTCTTCCCCCAACATCAAGACTGAGTCAGGTGCTCCTCTAGGGGTAGAAGTTTTATTTTCTTACTTTTTAAATTTTTTTAAGCATTTATGTATAGACACGTAGACAAGCAAACTAGATAGAAACCCTAAGGGGAAAAACTTATTGATATGAATTTGGAATAATTTTCTAAGCTGTGGTTTTTGCAGGACCTGAGCTTCCCAGTCTCACCAATATTTACTTAATTTTTAAAGCCCCTATTGGTTACCTCCCTTTATTTTTTATCATTCAAAATAGCAATTACTCACCTTCCAGGTTAGATGTTTCACACAGCATCCTACAAGACTCTTACACCTCACATTCTTTGAAAACCTCCTTCCCGAGCTCCATTAACATCTCTTTTCTCTAAAGGACAGGTTCCCTCGGCTTGTATGTCACATTTGTAAATGGTCTGTACTAAGAAGCATAGCACGAACAGGACAGATGCTAATCATGCTGTGGACCTGAATTTTGTTCCCAGCACCCAGGCCAAGTGGCTTACAACTATCTTTAACTCAATCTGCAGGGGGATCTAACACCTCTGTACTCACAGGCCCTACCCTTCACACATAATTAAAAGTTAAGTACATCTTCCCAGCACACACACACACACACACACACACACACACACAAACACGCGCGCGCACGCTTCCCAGCTTCTCAGGCCTTAACTGTAGGTAGATAAGGGTTTCTGTAAATTGAAAGAAGAAAATTGAAAGTAGGAAGCTTCACAGACTCTCCCCCTCCACTGTGCATATGATTTCATTTCATTTAGAATTCTTTCGTAGGTTAAATCTCACCACTGTCACTAGATTAGAATGTCACCTTTAAATCATTTGGTTAATGATTTAACTTTACAGATGAAATTGAGACTTGTAAGAGATGAAGTCGCTAATGTATTAGCATGTATTTTTCTTTTTTGTTTCAGATTTAATAATTACTTTCTTTCCCCTAATTAGTTAAATAAATTTAATTTCTCAAGGGCAAGGATCATCATGCTTATTCAGTTCCCACATCTATAATACCATTTATTAGTCTTCTCTTGTTTTTCATGCAGGATCAAGATTGGGCCTGGGCACACAGTGTGTGCTAAGGAAAGAATAATTTTATTGACTTGAATCCTCATAAAACGTGAATCATTCAGAGACACTGATTTAGGCCTCAGTGAATACTTGCTGCAAGTTGGTCCAGTTCTCAATGATCAGCCATGGGCCCAAAGAAATATACCAAGTACGTAATCTTCTTTGCTGAGCTAAGCTATAAACACCAGTTTCCACTAACTCACTTTGTCACTCATGACACTTTAGATGGTGTGAATCACTGAGTGGATCTTTATTAAATATTTTTTAGTTGACCAATTGTCTGCAGGAAAAGCAAAGTCAGATCTGTGTTTCACATAGCAACAAAAAGAACTTTTGCCAAAAAGAAAGCACCAGGCTACTCAAGCTAAGTACTGCTGGGATGTGTTGGTTTTGGAGTGAGATCAGACACACACACTACCAGGGTCACACGAGAGTTTATTCAAGAGAGTTGACAGGCAAGTACAGAGGTAGAGAAGAAGAAGATAGAGGAAGATTTCCACATGGCAGGCCTCTTTTAAGAGAACAGGTGGGCACAGATCTACGTGGCCATGCCTAAGGGCGTCCCCTCCATACAAGGCATGTTCTGCTGGCACCATGTTGGCTTTACCAAGTGTCCACTACATGCCAGGAATTCTTTTTTTTAAAGATTTATTTACTTATTATGTATACAGTGTACAGAAGAGGGACCAGATGTCATTATAGACGGTTATAAGCCACCATGTGGTTGCTGAGAATTGAACTCAGGACTTCTGAAAGAACAGTCAGTGCCATCTCTCCAGGATTTCTTATCTCACCCAGTGCCATGTTGGGTTCACCATGTGGCATGCCAGGAATCCTTACAGGATTTAGAAGGGCTTTTTGTGTAGTTCAAGTCTGGGATTCTGTGCTGTTTTGTAGGACTCCCCCAACATACACACAGAAAATAATTTTGAAAAGTGCTACAATAAAAAATGATGCAATAATACTGTTTTGTACTGACATAAGAGAACACATCAAAAAGGCAAAACTTTAAGATGTTTAGTTAAAATAAACTTATTTGAATATATCCAATAGACTTGGAAATAGTTTTAAGCCCTTTGGTCTGACCTTGAAGGTCTAGGGATGTAGCTCAGTGGTGGGGCCTAGGTTAGCAAGTGGAAGTCCTGAGATTCCATCACCAGTATGGGAAAAGGGAGTCAAAGACCCTAAGATACTTTATTGTTAGGTATTGCAACTTCAAAAGGAATGGGTATTTGGTGGAAGATGAAAAAGTAAGTGAATAATAATATATCCAATGTTTGTCATTGATGGCTATTTTTACTACCCTAGTTCTAGGAAAAGAAAAGTTCTAGGAAAGAATTTATATGTGGTTAGGAAAATGGTTTGACCATTAATCCAGGCAAAGTCAGTAGGCATCAGAAATTTAGTTGTGATGTTCCCTAGCTATGTACCTTTTCATAACTGGCCAATCGGCCATCCCTGGCAAAGTCAGGGCCATTTCAATATGGTGGACAAGCAGGTAGGCATTCAAAATAGTAGTCGGGGGTCTTTAAGGTATTATGATAGTCTAGCTGCATGCAAGACATTGAGCATTCTTATAAAGCAACATCTTTGAGGGCTGGAGAGATGACTCTGAGGTGGGAGCACTGACTGTTCTTCCAGAGGTCCTGGGTTCAATTCCCAGCAGCCACATGGTGGCTCACAGCCATCTATGATTAAATCTTTTCTCTTCTGTATTCATAATAAATAAATCTTTTTAAAAAAACAATGTCTTTGAGTGATTTAAAACTCCTATTAAAAAAAAGTTAACTTACTGGATGCCAACATATCCTGGAGAAGTCATTATTGACTTAACCCCTTAATCTTAAATTTTTCCTCAGCATGCAAGCTGGCTATGAGCTCTATGCAATTCATGAGCACCTAAGTTAGTAATTTCTCAAGTTAAGCTCCCAACTTCAAACACAGGGGGATTGAGGAAATGCAGAAAGTTGGAACGATGGAGTCAATAATGTAATTGTATGTTCCACTCCTGTTTCAGGTTTCAAGATAACAAGGCATCAAAGACTGGGGGAAATGTCTCTATTAAATTTGAAAAAAAAATAGGTCCAGATGGTGACGAGGTAAGAAAACCCATTAGTATATGTCTTATGACATTTTTCCTTGAGATTGCTTAAACTATCTTACAAACGGCGGCTTTAGAAACTTCCTATGTAAAAGCAAAGAGGGCAGACATTTATATACAGAGTTAGCTTAGTTTATGATTTTACAAAAAAAAAAAAAGAGAGAAGTTGGGGGCACAGCAAGAACATATTAGCAACAAATCACAACACAAAACCTAAAAACTAGTAACTTAACATAAGAAGTACTAAATTCTAAATCACCTAGACATCAAGGCTATTGTTTAACCGTCACTTTTCAATTGATTTTTAAGGGTAGCACACAAAGTAATGTTTTGTTTCGTTTTGTAGCACTAGAGCTAAACCCAGGGTCTCATGGGTATCAATCAATCACTCTACCATTGGGCTCTACCCCCTCCCCTTGAAGAAACTTTTTAATACATGGTCTCACAAAGTTGCCCAGTATAACCTTGAACTCAAGATCTTTTTCCTTCTTCTTCTGGGGTAGCCAAGACCACATGCCTATGCCACTAAGCCTGGGAAAGTAGTGAGTTTCCTTGTGACATTGAATGTGTCGTAAGTATATGTCAGTATACTTTCTTCCTCTTTGTCTCCCCTCCCTCTGCCATGTCTCTATCTTCCCCTTGCTGACTCATTGTTTCTCTTAGTATCCTCTTCTGTGTTCATGTCACCTATATTCTACAATCACTATTCTAGTTAGCTTTAACCATCAGCCCCATGCAGACTAGAGTCATCTAGAAAGCAATCTCAATTGAGGAACCACCCAGATCAAAGTGGCCTGTAGATGTGGCTATAGGGGGTTGTTTTGGTTACTAATTGATTAGAAAGGCCTAGTCCAAAGGCTGGCAGCATCACTCCAGGGGTAAGCAGTCTGGGCTAGAAAGCTTGCTAAGCATAAGCCTGAGAGTGAGCCAGCCATTCCTTCATGGTTTCTGCCACAGGTTCCCACCCTAATTCCTTTCTGTGATGGTCTGTGATTTGGATGTATAAACCCAATGGATCCTTCCCTCCCCAAAGATGCTTTTTATCAGTGTGATTTTATCACAGCAACAGACAGGGAACTAGAACACCCACCACCTTGAGAGCTCTGCCTTTCTACTCACCCCACACACACATTCAAAGCTAGTTTCTATATATAAAAGAAAAACAAGTGCATTTATATTTGAGTATGGCTTGTTTTATTTAACATAATGGGCTCCCATCCATTTTCCTAAAACCACAATTTTATTCTAAAGCTAAGTAAAGTTCATTGTATATATAAAACACATCTTTATCTATTCATCTATAGGGTATCTGGGTTGGTTTCCACCTCTTAGTGACTGTGAATGGATATGCATATCCAACAAGAATCACGGATATGTACAGATCTCTATGATCTGTTGATTTGGGAGTACTGTACCTATGGTAGCCCTGTTTTTCATTTCTTTAAGAAATTTCCAAAGACTTCCATGGTGGCTGCATTGGTTTATACTCCCACCAGCAGTGCATAAGGGTTTCAAGGTCACTGCTTATAGCAAAATTCCATTGGATATCTTGGTTGCTTTCCCAAGATTATCATATTCAAGTGTATTTTTGAAGCCAACTTTTATTATGCCAGTGGTAATGTAAGTCAACTTGACAAAATTAAAAACATATTCCAATTGTTAGGTTTAGTCAATGGCTACAGGCTGATTTGAAGCGGAGGTGCAATTCCTCAGAAAATTCCAGACGTTTTCCTCACAGACTTCTCTCCCTAACATTAACTAAACAGCAACACCTATAAGGGAAAGAAGCCTTCAAACCTTCCAATTAAATTGTTTAAGTTTTCTAATATATGTATCACAATATACTTGTTCTTCATAACTTTTGTTTTGAACAAGTAGATGCTTTCTAAAAGTTAAAAACAAAATGATTAGTTCTTTGGATTTGTCATATATTTCTCCTCACCCTTTTTAACAGAAGGGGCTATGCTGGGTCCCTCGGCCCTCAATCTAACCCAACAGCCACAGTTCTTGGCAGTTTACTCCTCAGGTCCATTCCTACGGCCTTCTTCATCTCCAGCTGCTTCTAGCTTTATTCATTTTTCAGTGCATGCCTCCTTCTCCCAGAACCCCATCGTAACTCTTTGGAGACATGGCCTCTTCGGAACTAATGCTCCAAACACAGGATTATGCTTGTCTCCTTGTATTCTGATTTCTGAGTATACTAAGAAGGAAATTCATGTCCTCTGTCTTCCATGTTCTTTTTTATGTTCATTCATCCTTAGATAACTCAGGGCTAAGGTGACTGGCTAAAGAATGCCAGGGCTCTACCTCTGTTTTCCTCCCCAGAGCTGGGATTCCAATCGTATGCCATGATGCATGGTTGTTTATAGGTTGCTGAGGGTCTCTTGCTCACATGACCAGCACTTTTCTGGACTGAGTTAGCTCCATAGTCCCTCTATATGGAATTTTAAGACAGGTCCACATTACCATCTAAAAACTTCTTCCCATATGCTAGCATTTCAGAATCCTGCTCTCCTGGCTGTAGACCTTGTTCCAAAAGGGTCTTCTCACTCGGTGTATAGAAAAGGCCTTTCTACTGAGAATGAGATGAGGTCATGCTGTTTAACAGATGCGTGCTCATGTGCAAACACAACACATGGAAATGCACATGCGCTAACACACACACAGGGAAAGGGAAGGAGGGAGAGAAAAAGAGAGAGGCGGGTGAGTGTGTGTAAGAGAGAGAGACTTGAGATCACTAAATTCTTTTTCTTGTCTTCAGCTATATGATACAACTGGGCAATCAAAATTTGTCCTTAAGAACCTCAGACACTACACAGTGCATCCAAATGTGGTAAGCAGACAAGAAGACCTCTCAGCAAATTTAGCAATGTGTCTAGAGCTCCAACTATAGAGTACCCCAATACCTCCAAGTGTCCTCCAGTTTCTAGGATGAGAAACCAGGAGTAGTTTTGGGGATACATGCTGGGATTTGGTCGTGAGATATAAGGAGAGATTTATGGAAAAAGTGGTCCTAACTCACTTTATTCTTTAGCAGAGAAAATAATCAGGAAAAATATGTGTAATCCATGCTTTCTCCCACCTTCCTTCCCCTGAGTCTTGGTATTCAGAGAAAAGCAAGCCCAGTGATGACTGCCCCTTCCCCACCCACACCTGCAGTGACGCACTTTACTTCGTGACTGTTTTTCTTTTTTAACCACTCTATAGCTAGTTAATAATGCCTGTGTCTGGAGAGAGGTGGAGGTGGAAACCAGAGAAAAGCTGAGCCGAGTTTCTGGTGATTCTGCCTCAGAGACAGTTGTAGAAAGGTCAATCAGTCTGAGTCACATACAGCTCTATTTGCGCCACTAGGGCTAGATGTTGTCGTGTGTGTGTGTGTGTGTGTGTGTGTGTGTGTGTGTGTGAGAGAGAGAGAGAGAGAGAGAGAGAGAGAGAGAGAGAGAGAGACTTTG
Source organism: Sigmodon hispidus (assembly GCA_004025045.1). Taxonomy (NCBI): domain Eukaryota; kingdom Metazoa; phylum Chordata; class Mammalia; order Rodentia; family Cricetidae; genus Sigmodon; species Sigmodon hispidus. The sequence goes on from PVIH01003592.1 coordinate 53,321, forward strand.
ATCATCTTGTTCTGTTACTATGGAAACCCTTCCGGTGCATTTCCCCAGGCCCCTAGATTATTTGCAGCTCTAAGAAACGGCTTGCTGAGAGCTTCCAAAAGTTTGAAATCAACAAATGTAAAGGCAGGTTTGTTCAGGCTCTGCTCAGCCTCTCAGCCGACCCTGCAGAGGGGAAAAAACTGGCCAATGATTCTTGATAGCCCTCCCCTGACATAACCCCTTTGTCTCTGGAAACCTTTCTCTCTACTCAGGTCAAATACTATGAGTCTTTGAAACCCAGTAAACTGCAAAGATTCCTGACTCAAAGGAAGAAAACCAATAGTTTCATGATAAAAGTGACAGAGTATGATCAGAATATGACCTTACTGCTCATGACCAACAACCCACCTCCCTGCTCTGTGAGCCAGCAGGAAAAGGATGGTGCTCCAAAATACTTTCCTCCGGACTTTCAGTTCAAGGTAACGGTGCCTAAGAACATCTGGCAGACTAGTATGGACCAGAGGGAGAAGGGATTAGAGCAAACACAGAGCAAGCCAATTTAACCTAGAGTAGGGCTACCCAGATGGCACTTGGCTCCTTCTCATGCCTGTCTATACAATCCACGAAATCAGAATAGCTTGAGTTGAAAGTCTGCATGGGCAACACTGCAAGACCCTGCTGTCTCAAAACTAACAACACATAAACAATAGTTGCTTCACATATTCAGTAAGCTAAAGTCTAGGACAAGACTATGAAGATGATCATAGGAGAGTTCTATCTTGAAGAACCTTGGAATCCAAAAGATCAAAAAGTGATAAATATTAAATAATTCTGCTGTATCAGGATATATGAATAATTCAAGAAAGCTTAAGATAATAAAAATTATATAGACTAGAGAAGAATGTCTCCCTGTTGGGGAAAATGGAGTAATCATGGAGGTGACTCACTAGAAAAGAATGAAAGAATATTCCAGTCTGAGGGAACTGGGAAAGCTTGGAGGCAGAAGAAAGTGAGAACAATTTCATGAAGATACAAAAAACAAAGTGGGAGAAGCTAAAAGGGTGGAATCAAATCTGTGATTTAGAAAGAGCACTTACAGGCTGAAGGAAGATGCGTTAGTTACAGAAGAGACAAAAGGCAGAAAGATTAGTTATGATGCTACTTTAATAGTCAAGATGAGCAATGCTGAAAATTTGAACTAAATTCACAATAACAAAGGAAGTGAGGAAAATTGATTTGGAGTCAGGAGCTAAGGGAGATGTTGACAGTCTGGAAAGCAGGTCCAATCTAACAGGAAGAGATTGAATAAGTGAAAGATGCAAGCAAAAGAATCTAACAGAGATTAGAGTCTGGGAATGAGATAGCCCAAAGACCCATCCTTAGAGCAAAATGTGAGTTGCGAGTTAGTACTTTTGTAGACACTACATGGGTGGCAGTGAGAGATGCCAAACACAGTGGTGTTTACTGGAAAAGAACTCATGAATTCATTGTCTGTGGTCCCCTGGGTCTTAGAATTTGTGCCCTTTGACAGAAACTTTAGTGTTTATTGTGATAGTGGGTGTAATGTGTTTCTGAGAAAGAAACACATGTGAGTCAGGGCTGCTCTTTTTTAACACAGAACGAAACAAAGCAGACATGTCACCTGGATGCACAGATAGCTTTCTTCCCAAAGCTGTCCCTTGTGAGTCCCCAGGTGCAGAACCTGAGCATCCTCATGAGCAAGCAGTACTTGTGGGATCATATTAGTGGACAGTGGTAAGGTTCTCTTTCCAAAGACTGGAAAGCATGCATCCACAGTGGCTCTTTACTATTCCTGCTGTACACACACACACACACACACACACACACACACACACACACACACACATGCTTTTTTGGTCCTAGGATTACATGCAAGATAAGTATTCTTCATTGTGCTCAGGTACAGTGTAGATAGATTCCTGTAGTTGAAAGTTTTTCTGTCCTGCCCAGCAGGTCCCGTAGCTGCTTATGAAATAATTGACTTAGGAGTTTAATATTAGAGTAGCTGCTGAGCCAGTAGTTCAGGTTTAATTAGCTCTAACACTTAAATTAACTCGTTACTTTGTATCTGTGTTTAGCCACGTGTCTCAGTACCTTTTCTCACTGCAACATTCTCATCTTGTTTAAGATTAAGGCAATGGGGATGAAAATTGAAAGGGCACACAGAATGATGCCATAAAGGAATCAAATGGGGGGAGTGCAGGGGCCAGGAATGTACTTGGATAAGTTATAGGGAAGGAAGGAAACAGGATTCAGGGAGAAAGATAGATATAATCATATAGATTGCATTCCTTGTATCTATCTCTATACATGTATACATGAAGATTACAAAAGGGCTACCGAAGTTCCTGAGTTTGAGAAGAGGGAAGCGGGGGTGGGGGGTGGGGGGGGCGGGGGGTGGGTAAGGGGAAGAGAGAAAAGTCATAGCCAGAAGTTTTTGGCCTGACCTAGCCCTGAGGTCTGGAACCTCAGTCTGCCACTTAGCACCAAATAATCACACAAGCTGTTTATATTAATTATAAACTGTTTGGCCTATGGCTCAGGCTCATTACCAATTAGTTCTTACAACTTAACTCAGCCCATTCTTATTCATCTATGTATTTCCACTTGGCTCCCTGGCTTTATCTGTGCTCCATTCCATCCTGCTTTCTCCATGGCAGCCTGCAGCATCTGTCTCTTTGTCTCTGCCCTCCTCCTTTATCTCTGCTTGGATTTCCTGTCTGCCTATAAGCTGCTTTGCCATAGGCCAAAACAGTATTTTTATTAACAAGTGTTAATAAAGTGTATTCACAGTGTACAGAAAGACATCTCACATTGGAAAGTGGAGGACACATAGGGAAGGGACTTGTTAATGGTTAAGACAACTGGTAACCCTCCACTATGCTTATTTTATTTGTGGTTAAGCCTTTAAAAAGAAAATAAGAAAGGCTTTATCCTTGAGAGGAAAGGGAGTATCATGTGGAGCCTCCCAGGGTAGGCTCTCTCTTTCCTCCATGTAAACAGCAGGGATGGAAATCCCTCATCAGGCTTGGCAATAAGCCCCTTCATCTGCCTTTACCACGGGGCTGACTCACTGCCTCTAGTTTTCTTTTCTTTCTCTTTTTTTTTGTTCTGAAGTCCAATTCTGCTAAGGTTCTGCTGTTTTTTAATAGTAGAGTCATTAACTATGTCTTAATTTCCAGGTTCTGCTGTTTTTTTTTTTCCTTCTTTATTTTGTATTTATCAAAAAAACAGTAAAAAGAATTTAAAAATGCGGAAGAGTCAACAATAACTATACAGAGGATAAAAATCATAAGCATGGCTTATCAAGGGTGATAATGCAAATAAGATTACTACACATATATTTACTTTGTGTTCAGCTTTCCCTCTGAATTTTTTTTTTCCATCCCTGTATATCCTTATTCAAGGTCTCTTCCCCCTCCCACCACATCTGATCATTTTTCTTCTCTGCAACTCCCCATCCCCTCCCTGGGCAGGGAGCAGACAGTCCTATGGTCACACTGGCCCAATAATGCTTGGATCAGTCTTCACTCCCGGCCAAATCCAGTTTTGTCCCCCCTCCCTCAAGAGTGAGTCAGGTGTTCCTATAGATGGATCACAAACTCAGAGAGATAAGCAGGGGATGTACTCAGGTTCTGCTGTTTTATGAAGTACCTATTAACTTGCAGAGAGTCCTGTATCTTCAAACTGGATTATCTTAAAGAACAAAAAAGCAATAGCTCAGTGGCAACTCTAAGTATTTTTAAAAAGATTTTAAAATTATGAAAGAACTCAAAGTGTCAATTGATGGCCCCCCTCTTCTACTATGTGCTAGACCCTAAGAAAGCTAGGAGACTCGGGGTGTATTGGCGACTGCAGTCTTTGTTTTGCTAAAGTGGAAGTCCAGTGACTTATCCATGCAGACCACAGGCCAAGAAGCAACCACGCAGGTCACACTTTGAAAATCAGGAAAAGGGAATGGAATGTGAGCGGGCGTTTTAAATAGTGTGACTCAGTGTGACTTAGACAGTATGATTCTCAGGAGAGGTTGTAACTATTCAATAGATTGTTAGGGCTGGGAAGCATTATGTGATTGCTGCTCCCAGCATACTGGTCTCCTGTTACACAGCCTCACATTAGTAAAACATTGATTGGCACATTCTCTTGTGAGATAAATCAGTAGAATAAGGCAATTCAAACTGAGTCAGGTGAAGAACAGTTCAAATTATTGATGATGCTTATTTTGGGAGAAACAAAGCTTATGAGGAACATGGTGGATATCTTCACATTTTTTGAGCATGCAATGCAAGAGACATTGGATTCATTCTGTTTGAACTATTTTCAAAAAAGCTACAAGAAAATGGATATTGATTGAAGAGGAAGCTTGTTATTAGCATCATTGTCTTGATGATTAGTGTGTGTTAAATGAAGAGGGGCCAGAACAGTCATGCATATAGTAGATCATATGGGGAAATCAGACTGAAATAGTTCTAGGTTTAAAACGGTCTCCAGGCTGCTCACCAACCTCTTGTGAATATATATATATGTATATGATATATATATCGTATATGTATGATAGGACAATGTGATCACTTTGTGGGGAGATTATGGATGGGATATAAGTGCCAAGTGAACAGTCATACTGGATGCCTTTTAAGAGTCTGAAAGCTTTTGATTATGTGACCTTTAAGAATGGTAAAATTATTACCTCATAAGACCTTTCATTCTATAGCCTTTCCACAGCAGAGAAAAGAATCTATAGATAAGGCAGCCATCTCCTAGGAAGGAAGGTAGTGTTCCAGGGGTCTGTTTCCCAATTTATTCCTAAATATTTAATCTCCCAAGCAATTCACTGGTTGAGTCTAAGTGTGCTATGTCAGAGACGCAGATAGGCACATACATCTGTGTCTTTTATCCAATGTCAGGATTCCTTGAATAACAATAAACTCACAAGTGAACTTTGCTTTCTTTGATTGATTTGTCAAGCAGTCCTGATTTCCCTTGATAGTTAGCTGCTGGCAAATACATATTATTTTATTATAATCTTAACTACTAAATACAAAAGTCTCCATTTTATACACATTACATGCCGCACAGTGAGTCTGTCTATCCCTCTATCCAGCTATAGATATGAAAGTTTCAGAATGGCTAGAAAAGGCTTATAGAGTTTAAGAAGTTTAAAAAGACTTTACTGGAGGCAGAGGCAGACAGCTAGTACAGAGGCAAAAGAATTCCCACAGGTGGTTAGATAGGATTAACAATCCATCTGAAGAAGAACCCAGTTGGAAAGCCACCAGAAGCACAGAGCTAAGTGGCAGTGTTGTGGGGTCCAGCTGAGCTGCAGAGGCATAGGACCATGGAGTACAGCATGGGGGTCTGAATGGATGAAGGAATGGATTGATAGGCAGAAACTCAAGTAAGCTTTGCCAAGTGGTGGAGACAAAACTGAGCTGAAGCCTCAGGGGCAGTCATGAGTCCTCAACCTGTCAGTCCACACATACACACACACACACACACACACACACACACACACACACACACACACACACACGTCACATGACATCTTCGTCTTTATGGAGTTCAAGAGAAAGCCACTGGTCTGGTGTGTCCAGTAAGGTCTCGGGTTTTTCTGATATGGTTTTACCTTTCAGTTTTAGGAGTAAGCTACATGCCAGTCTGCCTCAGGGTTGGTGCGGAATGGGAGATGGTTCCTATGTGTGCTACGAAATACATAATTTTCCTCCTCCGCATTTACACACAAAATAAGGCCAAATGCATCTGCGGAGAGGCACAGCTGGGAAGTCCTTGTTTTACACAGTATGGAGCAAGGCACAGTGTGGCCTTCGTTGGACTTTGTAAACTCTTTCCCCAAACCCAGGAACTTCCTCTGTCATTCATTTTCAGAAGCTCACTCATAACTACGAAGCTCAGCCAATTGCTCAGGAAACCCATCAAGCCTTAGGAAAGCCGCCTCTCACTGAGTTTCCACTTTCCCTCTGATGGGTTGGGGGCATCATTTTACTGTATTCCATTGTGGTTTAGTCCAGGGACTCAGCTCAGTTTGTAAACTTCTAGGGATTCAGCTCTCTTCCTTCTTTATTCTCCCTTCCTCCCCTCAGGAAACTTGTCATCAGCACAAACCTACCAAGAACTTCTGCCTTCCCACAATGCCTCAGAAAAAGAAGTTAAGACCAGAGTTGAAGCCAGTCTTTCCTATCAGCCGGATGGGTGATCCTACATCCAAGGGACAGCAGTGGTTTAGGTGAAGTGTTGGCTCTCACTGTGTATGCTTTTCTTCTCTTTCCCTGTGCGCATTGCTGTATCACTTAGCAAACACAAATGGAAACCCAAGAAGATTTAGGGTAAGGTGAACTGGAAGAAGATAAAATGGAGAAGCTTTCTGATGTAGTTTCAGTTGTAAAACTAAAGTCTTAAGACACTCTTCATGTTTCATAGGTGTTGTCTTCAGGCCTTACCATCAGGTAGTTGAGACACAGCAGGCCTGAGGCATGGATGAACTTACAGAGACTGTGGTAGCTGGTAGAAACCTGACCAGATTATGGACAGAAGGGTCCCAGCACTGAGAAGTGGATATGGGATCCTACCCTTAACCAACTAACTATCTGAAATTAATACCCACTGGCAAAGGGAAAACTGGTTTGTTCTAGAGGAGTCTTACTAGGTATATTAACCACATTTCAGGACAGGCCCCATGCTCAGGAGTAATTGGCTAACATAACAAAATAAACCCAATGGTATTTTAGGGAACTTTTAATTTAATTATTCTTTATTTAGGCATTTTATTGGTCTTTTGCTTATTTGTTCTGATTTTCATTTTTGTGGTTTTATGTTTTATATTTTATTTTTTTTTTCTTTTTTTGGAGAGGGAGAATAGAAAATTGGATAAGGAGGATCTTGGAGGCATTGAGAAAGGGGAAATTATAATAAAAAATTTTTGTATGAAAACCATTTTTCAATAAAAAAGGAAGGAAAAAAGCAGAGTGGTGGTAGTGCAAGCCTTTAACCCCAGTACTGCAAAGGTAATGGCAGGCAGATCTGTGAGGTCAAGGCCAGCCTGGTCTACAGAGCTAGTTTCAGGACAGCCAGGGCTACACAGAAACCCTATCTTGAAAAAAACAAAACAATATAACCTATGACATCACTTATATGCTAATGAAAAAAACATAGCAATGGGAAACTAAAATTTTCCAGACACTAATTTGAACAGTGAAGGAAAATGTAGTCTAAGGTCTGTGTTTGGAGAAGACAGCAAAATAAAAGTGTAATTTGGGGACTAGAGGAACAGATGCTGTGAAGGCACAAAGTAAAAGGCTTTTCAAGGCTGGGGAGCTGGCTCAGTACAGTGCTCACTGCACTCATCTGAGGACCTGAGTGTGATCTCTGAAGCCAGGCTGTAGACCCGGCATGGAGGTGCTCACCTTTAATCCCAGCACTCCAGAGACAAAGGCAAAGTGGATCTCTGTGAATTCAAGGCCAGCCTGCTCCACAAGTGAGTTCCCGGACAGCCAGAGATGTTATACAGAGAAAAATCCTGCCTCAAAAAACAAAACAGAACCCCCCCTCTCTCCGCCCCGGGCCCAGGCTGTGTGGTGCAAACCTGCAATGCCAGTATTGGGAGATAGAGACAGGAGGATCCCTGGAGCTTCCCAGCCAGACAGTCGAGCAAACTCCAGGTTCAATGAGAGTCCCTGCCTCAAAAACTAAGAGAGTGATTGAGAAAGACCCCAGAACATGTCATATATGTGTATATAAGCATGGAGGCCAAGACAGGGACCTCTATGCTTATATGCGCATATATGAACCTGTATGCACAGATGCATACACACGCATGAAAAGTTTTTTAAAACAGACATAAAGTGGCTTTATTTGAAACTATAGGAGGAGATTTTTTTTAATCTAATATTGAGAAGACAGAGGATTCTGGAATTAGCTGAAAGGTTTATAGTGTGACCACCCCAACCCCGTCATTGTCCTTTCCTCCTTGGGATCTCTGAGGATGTAGCTGATGTTTAGGTGCCTAGCCCTTAACCTACAACCCTAGATCAACCAGGTGCACTTTTGTCGATTAAGGTTTTCTACTGACAATGATTTCAAGACGGAAGGGAGGTATTCTGAAGTCTATGCTTTGAGGAAACAGAGAAGACTGTATCCTAAGCTCATCTTTGCACCGGTCTGCCAGAGAGGGGTAAAGAAAGTCGGTAAGCTCTCCTCACTGTGCATAACTAGGCTGAGATGTGGGTCGCACGGACAATCTACTAGGCTTAGAGAGCTTCTTCATCTGGCATCTTTTGATGGGTCCAAACATTACTTTCCCTTGTAGAAGGAAAGCTAAGGTGGTGCTAGACTATTTTGATACTCAAATCTCGAGAAGGTTCAAGAAAGTATAGGCTTTCCTGAACTATCATCTACCACTTTCATAGTTATTACCATAATAATGCATTTTAAAGTTAAACTCAAACTAAATACTATAATTGCTGACATTGTTTTAACATTTAGGTACATATAGCTTAAAATGTTTATCTGTGTACCACCTAAAGCCTCCCAGATGTGTACATACCATACTTCCTGGTAAGTTGCTTTAAAGGGACAAAGGCTGAGTATGTCACAAGCCTGATGTAGCTGCTCATGCCTTTAAACCCAGCACTTGAGAGACAGAAGCAAGATCTCATGAGTTTGAGACTAACCTGGTTTACATAGTGAGTTCCAGGACAGCTAGAGCTACACCGGGAGACCCTGTCTTGAAACAACAACAAAAAGTATGTGAGTCTTAGAGGCCCCTTTGAGTTAGGGGTAAGAACAGGGTAGAAGGGGGTCAGGACAAGGATTTATAGACAAAGGTATAATAAGAATTCTCATATATTGTCTTCATTGATAACACCTATGGAGGGGGCTCTGCATTAGACTCTTACTGAACACCAAAGACAGTTTAGATCAAGAAAGGCTTTGTATGTTATATAAATATGGGTTTGAATTTTCTCCATTATGTAGTTGGGCCTGACTGAAGGGTTTCAGGGTGTCAAATACACAGCTGTATAATAGACATGCAATTGATGGGGCCTTTAGACCTCACCAGCTTTAGCATAAGGCAATCATGTTTTAGAGATCTAGATTATATTATACCATCCTTGCACTGGCTCCTTTAATATCTGTTCCTCCTATGCCAATTTGCCACCTCCTCCATTCTGTCCCTACCAACGCTTTTCCTTAGTTCCCCCATAGACAACTAAAACCAATTGGTGGGAAGGGAAAAAATGACCAATGCATCAAACAGCTGAAGAAGTGGAGTGGTCTAACTCGCTCAGCCCACCCTCAATCCTCAGTTTCCTCACTCTTCTGCAGGCCCCCTTCATACTACCTGTTCATGGGAATTAACAGGTTTCATGATCCTGTCCCTACCTAATCCCCAATAACTATGGTCCAAGGGAAAAAAGGGTCTGTATAGCAGTTCTTTCTTGTCAGACTTTCTTTGGACCGCCACCCCCCAAATAATGATACAGAGACTTATTAATTATGAAACTTGACCTTAGCTTAGGCTTGTTCCCAACTAGCTCTCATAACTTAATCTGTTTATATTAATCTATATTCTGCCACGAGTCATGGCAGATTCCTTACATACATCCAGCCACCTCCATGTCTCAATGGCTTAATCCCCAGAATGCCTCAGATTCTTCCCAAGTTCCTGTCTCTCCCTGGAAGTCCCGTCTCTCTCCCCGGAAGTCCCACCTATCCTCTTCTACTTAGTTAGCTATTGGCCATTCAGCTCTTTATTAAACCAATCGGGAAGATGCCTTGGCAGAGACACATTTTCACATTATACAAAAAGATTATCCTACAAGTCTCTCCTTCTCCAAAGCTTATTTATTTTCAGCCCCAGGACATAGAAGAGGAAACATCTCTTTCTTTTATAAGAAAGCCCACCTGATGAGTATGGGTTAGACTTTATAAGCCAGATGAGGCAGCTGTAGTCATTAGCATAGTCCTTAAAAATTTAAATTAGACGTATTCATTATATGTGTAAGTGTTTTGTCTACATTCTGTGTACTCCATGTGTGCCTGGTGCCCAGCGATGAGAAGGGAGTACATCAGATCCCCTGGAACTAGAGTTACCGATAGTTATGAACTACTGTGTGGGTGCTGGGAACTGAACCCAGGTCTTCTGCAAGAACAAAAAGTTCTCTTTAGGCACTGAGCCCTCTCTCCAACTCGTAGCATGGCACTTCTAATCAGAATGGAGTAAAATCTTAAGTGATACTATTATTAAAGATTAAGCACATTATTCAGCTTAAATCAGTATATTGTGGGAAATTTTTCTTTTTCATTTTTGGTTTTTCAGGACAAGGTTTCTCTGTGTATACCTGGGTATCTTGGAACTCACTCTGTAGACTAGGCTGGCCTCACACTCAGAGATCTGCCTGCTTCTGCTTCCAAGTGCTGGGGTTAAAGGCATGGGATTAATAATCATACCTAGTTTGAAACTTTTCTTTAAGATTTATAATCTATATAAGATTTCTCTAATTTTGCAAGAGCCCTGTCCTTAACAGGATGGGCTAGGCGTACATGCATAAAGTAGTGTGTCTGTAGCCTCTAGAGACATTAATGGTGATCTCTTCAAACATGAGTAGTTATTTAATTACTTGTATACCTAAATGGCCAGTTATGGTGCATTTCCTCAATAGTGGTGCATTTCAACAGTGACCATTTTGCCAAGGTCTTTTACTAATGGCTTCATTTCCAAGCTTTTATCTCCTCTGTCCCCTAAATGATGTCCCATGATAGTGTGTGTGTGTGTGTGTGTGTGTGTGTGTGTGAGAGAGAGAGAGAGAGAGAGAGAGAGAGAGAGAGAGAGAAAGAGAGATTTGGGTAGAGTTGTGAAGGCTGGTTAGGAGGTTGTCCAAGAGGCAAACTACGCCCAGAATCGAGGAGAGTAGTTCATCTTTCATCAATAGACAACGCCCTAAGAACTGGTAAAGCCAGAAAGACCATCTAGAAATGTGACATCACCATGACAAAGGTAGAAAAAGTGTGTCATTCATACTCGGAGGCTAGAACAAATATGAGAAGACATTTTGGGAAAGCACTGAGTCACTGGATGTGTGGGTCTCTTCAGTTACTTTAGTGTTAACCAGTATGACTGCAGATGGGATCCCTTGAAAAGGGTAAGAGCTACGAAGACTACACTGGCAGTGAATTTTGGCGAAGAAGAAATCCAGAATCATAAGAGGTCAGGAGTAGCAGTCTCTAAATCTACCCTTTTGGTTAGAGTTAAGACCAGCTTTCTTGTCCCTCCAAATGGATCGCATCACGCTTTTCTTTTAGTACTTTCGGAGATGCACATTCAAAGTGTCCTGTGTTTTATCGTAGTTTCCAAGATGTCAGAGGGTGAGACACCAACTTCGCAAATGCTTTGGGAACCGCTGACATTTTCAAAGCTCCTGGAAGAGAAGCCCACCAGAAGCGTGCCAGGGGATAGCGTCTTTCGCCATGGAAGGGCCCAGCAGTGGATTATCAAAAATGCCGCTGTCATTAAGTGAAGACAAATCCTTCAAGTCCCCTTCCTGACTCTCCAAGAGCTAAAGGGGCCTAGGGAAGTCACCAACCAAATAAAGTTCCAAACTTGCAGCCTCAGACCTGGATGGCAGAGGCTGAGAAATGGGGCGGGGCAAGCCTGGGGCCACGCCCCCATGAGACAGTGGGTGGAGCAGGGGGCGTGCCTGCGTCCCTAGGGGGTGAGGGCGGCCACGACCGCCCGAGGGGGGCGGGCCTTGGCCCCGAGTGACGGCCCGCCGGCCCAACCGGTGTGAGAACACAGGGCCGGCCTTCCTGCAGCGTCTTCCGCTCGCCGTCTGCGGCGCCTGGGACGGTTGCGGTGGGTCTGGGTGCTGGGAAGCCGTCCAAGATGATTAAAAAATTCGACAAGAAGGACGAGGAGTCTGGTACGCGCGGCGCTCCGGACGCCCACCCTCAAACGCAGGGTTCCCCTTTTCTTCGCTTGCAGCCACCTGCTCCCGGGGCCGGCGGCAACGGCGGGGTCTGCCCGAAGCCCCTCCTCCGGCGCCGGGGCCTCCCCTCGGGCCGCGTGCTCCCGGCCGGGGTGTCGTCTTGAGCGCTCGGCGGCTCCGCCCCGGCGCGTCCCCGCCCTCTGTGCCCGCCCCCCGGCCGAGCCCCTCGGAGCCGGCCCTCCGCGGGGCCCAGTCGGGGGGCGAGGATGTGCGCGCGCATGTCTTGGTTGCTGGGGTTACTGGTGCGATTAGGCCCCAGGGCGAGCACCCCTTGTTTTAGGGGCTGGGGTCGACCGGGCCAGGGTTGCGTGTTTATGGACTCTGAAGGGCCTTGATTCTCCTGTTCCCAGGGGTTAAGACTGCCCGGTGGGACACAGCTCATTGAATGCACAAGCATCCAGAAGTGACTTGCTTGTTGATACCTGTCTGTGGTGCAGTGCAAATGGGAAAGATGCCAAACCTCTTAAGAAAAAAAGCAAAAAAGCAAAAACCCAAAACCTTCAGCTCTTCAGTGGTAGCTGTTCTCACAAGTGTGGCGGGAGGTTGGGTTAGTGGACCTTCATGGCCTCTTTACATTTGTGATTCTCTGCGAAACTGTCCCTTTCTGCTTCAGTAAATGTGTGAAACACATAAAATAGGACTTTTAGGAAAATCCATAGTGCCCTGTCATCTCATTACTCTTGGTGGTGGTGGTGGAAATGACACATTTGTTAACATCCGTGGGATGGGGGAGGGGAATGAGGCACTCCTTTTGGACAGGGTTCCTATATCCAGAGAAGTCCAAGCTCTCCCAATATGACAATGACAGAATTTGTACCAGAATCAAAATTACTTCATCCAACTTATTTGCATATTAGCCATGGTTGCCCTTGTGAATTCCAAGGGATCATCCTGATTAGGTGAGATTTCCCAAGTATGCAATATTCTTCTCTAGAAAAGTCTTTGTAGGGCAGCTACTGAAGTACTTCTCTTTTTCTTATACTATAGGTAGTGGTTCCAATCCTTTCCAGCATTTGGAGAAGAGTGCTGTATTGCAGGAGGTATGGCATGAATGTGTATAATCCCTTGTCAATTCTGTTTGAGAATGACAGGCAAAGAATCTCTGAGTTTAAAAGTCAGGACACCCAAAATACAAATGAAGGAGCGTAGACTCACCTGACAGGCTGAAAATCACTCTTCCCCACATTTGATCAAAGAAAGCAATCCAATTTTCATTATATATTCAAAATAATGAAGGTGTGTAACCAAGTGCAGAGGATATAGGGAAAAGGACAGAATTATAGAAATGTACAGACACACAGGCTCTTTTGTGTGTGGGGGGGGATATTTTAATGAAATACTAGAAGTAGTGGTAAATGCAAGGTTAGTGGAAGACTTTACAGATATTAAGCTCTTGATGTTCATATGTCAACAGAAGTTCTGGTAAAGTCTTTAAAGTTGAAGTAGTCAACCTAAGGGAATAAAGTATAGATTGGAAAGTCCAGATACATCCAGTCATTTACTGTATACTATTAGAATTTGAGGGCATAGACAACTGACATTATTTGGATATTGTATTAACAAGATGTTAATGTTATTAAAGATGATTTGCTGTCCTCTGTGATAGAAAATACACTATATATAGCATACTGTTTTGCATATTTCTGTAGGCACGCATATTCAATGAAACCCCCATCAATCCAAGAAGATGCTTGCATATCTTGACAAAGATTCTGTACTTACTCAACCAGGTAAACTATTTTGACTTTTTTAGATTTGTGTGTTCAGACAGAAATATATGACCCATAGTGAAATACTTATTGAAAAGTAGAATTTTTTTTAAATTATGAAATTTCAAAATCCAGTGTTTGTTTAGAACAACAATGTATAAAAGCTCTTTAATACAAGGACTATATCTCCTTTTAAACCCATGAGGTATTAAGCCAGCTAAATGTGTACATTTCAATAGATGTATTGATTTGAATTCAACAGATAATATTTAGAACATGCTTGTTACTTGTGATTATTTTTAACTTTTTACAGATTTATTTTATTATTTTCTGTATATGAATGTTTTGCCTGCATATATGTATGTGCACCATGTGTGCCTGGTGTTCATGGAGGTCTGAAGAGGGTATCAGGTCCTCTCAGACTAGAGTTACAGAGCGTTGTGAGCCACCACATTGGTGCTGGGAATCAACCTGGGTCCTCTGGAAGAGCAATAAGGGCTCTTAACTGCCGAACTAACTCTTGAGATCAGTTTGCATGTATTTTAAGCTCTTTTGAAAATTCAAATTTGAAATGTGATTTTATTTTGTAGACAATATATATCTATGGCTATTTTCATACAAACCTATAAACATCACATACCTAAGATACTTATATGTAATACTAAATGTGTTATAATTACCAACTTAAATTCTAAATTTTTTTTTTTATTATTTTTTTACATTTACTTACTTTATGTGTGCTTGCATCAAGTGCATGTGGAAGTCAGTTCTCTGTAGGTCTGGGGATTGAACTCAAAGTTGTCAGTCTTGGTGACAATGTCTTTATCCACTGAGCCATTTTAGCAGCCTTTAAAAGAACATTTTTAGCATATTGTTTTATATCCAAAGATATAACAAAATTTTGTTGTTTGCAAATGAAGACTGAGAAATATGCATGCAATTTTAAAAAAGGCATTATCTGTTCATGAAGAACATAATCCTATTGTGGCAGCATGTTAGGGAACATCTAAGCCCAAATTAGTATCATTTAACTTTGCATTGCATATGTTGTATTGTGTCCAAAGTGGCTAACTCCATTCTATCAGCAGAAATTGGAGTAGTCAAAGTTAATTCAAAGTAGTCAATGTCAAAGTTGGTTGATGTCTCTTTCTTGGAGCAACTCATGTTGGGTGAATTTATTTTATCTCCTTCTTTGGTTCTTGGTAGAACATTATAAGGGGGGAAACCCCCTCCCCCCCAAAAAAAACCCTTCAGAATTTCTACTAGAGTTGACAGAGCCACATATTCTGAGTTGTAAGTCAAAAAGTAGTAACAAGATTTTTCTAATATGACAGAAGAATCCCATAGGCTTTTGACTATTTGGTAAGTTTCACAGTAAGAAAGTTCTCTCTCTTGTGGATAAAGCAAGTTGGACACCAATTGAAATAGTTATAAACTCTTTTTTTCTTTGTCCTTTATCCTAAACCTAGACATTTTTTAAATCAAAATTCTTATACGCATGGAAAATGGACGTAAGAATACTTGTATTTTATGTAAAATTTGAACTCTAAAAACAAATTGAGCCCACTATGCTATATAGAATCACTTTTAATGAAAGAAGTGTTGAAATGGTAATATTTGAGGAAGTCTGTGACCAGAAATGTTTTGAAAATTAATGAATTAAGTTGTCTAGAAGAGCTATTGCCAGATCAGCAGCATTGGCATGCCTGGGAGCTTGTACCAAGTAAAAAATGTCATGTTTCCTTGAAATTTCACTGAGGAGGCTGTGTTTTGATAAGGTCTCTAAATAATCTTTTAATCACATTAAAAATTGTAAGATCCAAATCATGCTCCTAAGAGTTTAAGCTCTGGGCTCTATAACATCTTGAAACATAAAAATAAGGTAAATCTAGATCTCTCTCTCTTGGTTTGGACCCCATTTTGCCATATTTTCTGGGATTCCTCATAAGCAATCCTTTACAGTTTTATATGTACATATATATATGATGCATCTATCTTGTACTGGGCATGTGCCAGTTATTGATTGTGGAAATTTACAAGGTATAATCCCGCTTTTAGGTTGTGTGACCTTATCATGGAATGCTGATTGCAAATTCTATTTCTTATCATGTTTTGCCTCCCTGTAAATCCTTGAGGGAAATAGAGGTAGTTTCTGTTAAAAATGTAGACTACAATTCCAGAATTGTGGTGTGCTATTTTGAATTATTTTAAATAACAAGTCTCTAAATGTTCCCTGAGGGGTTTTTCTCCCCTGTAGTTTTCCAAATCGAAAGCAGAAAAATTGCCAAGAATGCTTATAAAGAGACCTCCTCTGAATTCAAAATGACTTGTTGAGAAATAAAGAGAAAATCCTTAACATCTACATTTTTTTAGTTTAAAACATTGTTTTAAATTTTACTTAGGGTGAGCCATTTGGAACCATGGAAGCTACAGAAGCCTTCTTTGCGATGACTCGCTTGTTTCAATCTAATGATGTAAGTGGTTTTTATTCTTTTACAGTAAGAACATTTATTTATTTTCCCTGGGGAACTTAGAGTGTTTCAAACTAAAGAGGAATTGCTTGAAATGTTTAAAATTACTTTAAAACTGTTTATCTTTATAAAACTTACAGATACTTTTTAAACAATATATTAATGTTGAAAAATTAAGGTATATAGTATAAAGCTGTTCCTGAGTCATTAGGGAAAAAAGTTAATACCTGTAGGTCCACCTCTGTTGGTTCCTAGTCAGGTTCTTTGTGGGCCTGGATTATTGGTCGGTGTGGCTGGCAGTTAAAAAGAGCTGGATTTGGAGTGAAGAGACAGTGGGCTTGCCAGCACCTCTGTGGCTGCCTCTCATTACCCTGGGTCACCTCAGTGCTTAAAGTAAGTGCTGTTGCTTTCCTTCTGTTTTCTGAATTTGGCATATTACTTCTATGCCCAGGTTGAATACAGAAATACACAGGTAGTAGGTTCTGGGATACATATGCCTTAGTTTTCTGTTAGCATATATTTGCCAAATTCTTCTCATACATATTGTATATCATCACAGGCTACATTTTGTGTCCAATTCCCAGGACCCCTGGGGAGTTGAGCCTGCCCATATATATAGATAGTGAAGCTTTTAGGAGTAGTTCTTCAGGAAAATCAACAGACCCCTGTAAGACAGTTATATTAAGAGAAGCCTTTATATATGCTCAGGCAGAGGGAGAGAGCAAGCCCCTCAGCTCAAAGATTAACTTGTATTGACAAAAGATGCTTGGCAGAAATTGGGCTCTCAGGTACCTTTATCAGAGTCTGTCCATTGTCTCCCCCTCACTTTCAGATCTTCTTCTTTGCCATTCAAGTTCTCCAGGGATATGACTTCAATTTGTTTTGTAATTAAACTTCTTGCAGGATATACTTTTCTAGTTTTGTGGCCACATGGTCATGGCTAAAGTCTTCTTGTTATACAGCTGTATTTTATAGACACACACACACACACAAAACCAGTGAGGATCTCTGCTTCCTTCACAGGCTTTCACATATCCACGTTAAATTTCATTATTTTCTTTTAAAAAAGATTTGCGTTTTAAAAAATTTAAAAAAAAAAAGGTTCAAGATCATACATTTTAGTTTGTTACAGTCCTGCTAATTCAATATTAAAATATAAAATGAAATTTAAAGATTTTAAATAGAATTAAAGATATTAGAAAAAACCTGAAATAAAAATCTTAACAATCAACTGAAAAAAAAATTTGTATGTGATGTGTATATGTGCACACATGCCATGGTGCCTGTGTGGAGGTCAGGACAGCTTTTAAGGCTTGGTTCTCGACTTCCACTATGAAGATCCTGGTGACTATATTGGTAGCACGTGCCTTACCTGCTGAATCATCTTTATCAGCCCCCCCAAACAAGTTACTTTTAATATCTTAAGTTTCAACAACTTAATTTTTATTAAAATGTACTCTGGCAACAACTACTTATTTATCCAAAACTTTGTCTTCTATAGGTCTTTTCTTAGAGTTTCATCTAAAGGTTTATACCTTAAAAATATCTTCATGGACCAAGATTTTTGATTCATTGTTTTTTACTATTAATTTTTTTCTTCCAAAATAAGTGAAATGAGGTGAGGGTATTGGTTAGTTGATAAAGTGCTTGACTTGAAAGCATGATGCCCTGGCTGCCCTCTAGCCCCTCCTAAACCAGGCATGATGGTGTGCACCTATAGTCACTCAGCAGGTGAGAGGCAGGAGGACCAGAAGTTCAGGGCCATTCTTGACTGCTTAGTGAGTTCAAGTCTAGTCTGTATCACAGTGGGAGACCGTGGAAAAAGTGAAGCAGGAGAATGAGAGCAAGGGAAAAGAAAAAGAAAGACAAACACATAGATTTATCTAATTTTCAATCTGAACGAAGAGCACAAAGTTTACAGAACTTTACTATAGACCTGGAATAAAAGCAGACAAGTAATTTTAAAGGAACAAAATTATGCAGATTGTTGTGCTTTTAACTATGCCACAGGAGGTCTAGAAATCAGTGGCAA
Source organism: Sigmodon hispidus (assembly GCA_004025045.1). Lineage (NCBI taxonomy): Eukaryota > Metazoa > Chordata > Mammalia > Rodentia > Cricetidae > Sigmodon > Sigmodon hispidus. Next base: position 71,532 of record PVIH01003592.1, read on the forward strand.
AAGAAGCAGAAGAAGCGGGTAGGAAAAGAAAAAAGGACATTTCAGATAAATTACTCCATGTCTTGATGTTAAGAACCACATTTCTGTTTTATTTCCAGCTGGATTTGTCCTGCTACCATAAATACTAGAGACCCAAACAAAACATACCAAGTTCCAGTTTTCAGACAGTATGTCCAGCATGTAAGGAGACTGGAAAAAGGGAAGTAACGAGATGAGCCCCCAGATTGCAGCAGTTAGCTGCCCAGAGGCAGACTATAGCTTCAGGAAGGGCAGGCAGAGGTGTAAAGTCTACATTTTTAGGAAGGATACCAGAGAGAAAGCAGAGAAGTGATGGGGAAATGAGTGTACTGGAGTAGAGCTGCGGAAGAGAAGAGACAGTAAAATGAAGAACATTGCTTTCATATCGGATAATAGCTTCAGAGTTTTTGACAGTTACCCTAAATTGCTTCATGAACTTATAAAAATTTAATATTCATCTTTATCTTTTCTCTGCTTGTAGGAAACTTGGGAGTCCTAGATACTCTTACCATATATATGAATATGTAAACATGTTTATATATTTATTTCTAAATGTGTATATATATATTTTAAATATATATCTTTTTAGATTTTTTCTTTTATTCAAATTTGTCTTTAATACTTTTTTCCTTCCTGCTTTTTATTTCTTGCTATATATCTGAATTACTATCTGGAATAGTTTTTCTTGTACCTGTAGAGTATACTTTTTAAAATCTATTCTTTATATACTATTTCTCATCAAGCAACATCCTGAGTTTATACTTCATGAGTATGAGTGTTTATTTTTGCTGCCAGGACCCCTGACCTGGGAATTTCTCTGTATTTTGTCCCTGGCTATATAGTAAAATTTTTGGGTCAGTCTTTTTATGTGATTATTGGCCATTCGCATCTTTTTTAATAAATGTCTCTTCAGATGTTTCCCCAAGCATAAATTGGACCTGCTGGGTTTAAAAGTTTAGAAAAGGACACAAAGTAGGGTGAAGGGGAGAGTGAATAGATCTGAGAGGAGTTGGGGAGTAAATATGACCAAAATATACTGTATGAAATTCTCAGAGAACTGATTTTAAAAAATCAACAAATTCTTTGCCCATTTAAAACATTGTGTTGTGCTTTTGTTGTTGAGTTATAATAGTTCATATAATCTAAATGCAAGCCCTATCATATATATTACATAAAATTGTTCTTCTGTCAAATACTATTTTTAAAAATAAACTTTGAAATAACGGTGGCAGAACTGCCATCTTACAGGTGTGAAATAAAAAGATCTAGGGGCTGGAGGCATGACTTAGTGGTTAATGGTGCAGACTGCTCTTCTCTTGCAGAGGACTCAAATTCAGTTCTCAGCACCCACATTGCACAGTTCACAATCTTCTGTAACTCCAGAATTAAGGGACCTGACACTATCTGGCCTCTGGGGGCATCTGTACTCACATGTATATGCCTCTTCCCACAATACATATAAGTAAAATAAAATATACCAAAAATAATAAAAAAAAAAAACTTTGATTCATATTCTTCAACATTTCTGTGTGTTTATCTGTATAATGTGTTTTTCTGGCTAAAAGTACATTTATGTCAACAGTATGCTGCGTTTGTAGAAGTTTTGCCATTTAGGGGGCGATGAGGTAGTGTCTTCATCAATTTCCATTTGCCTAATGACTGCTAACTTAAGCACCCATTTTTTTCTTCTACTTTGGCTAAATTTTTTGTCCATTCAATTTTTATCTGTGTTTTATGCTAGGTCTTTTATGTAGAATGGAATTTGATTTAGTTCTGAAACTTTAATTTCTATTTACCATTTTCTTGTTGTTAGCTTTTTGTGACTTTGATCTGTTTTATGATTGCCTACCTCCCTTCCCCTCCCGTTCTCCCCCTTCCCCCCTTACTTCCTCCCTCCCTCCCTTGTGTTAAATTACACTGAGAATCTTTATTTTCTTCTTCTGTTTTCTTTTTTTTTTTTTTTTTTTTAAACTTCATTTATTTATTTGCCTTGGTGTTTTGCCTGGAACTGGAACTACAGACAGTTGTTAGCTGCCATGTGGGTGCTGGGAATCGAACCCGGGTCCTCTGGAAGAGCAGACAGTGCTCTTATCCGCTGAGCCATCTCTCCAGCCCCTCTTCTGTTTTCTTATTGGGCTCAGTGGCGTCAACCAGCTTTTCTCTATAGCTTAGGCTCTGGACTGAGTGTGATATGTGTGGGTTTCTGTGCTTATAAGATACTGAAGGTTCTTACAAGGAGGCTTTAGTATTGTTACTGTCTCACTTTGGATCCTGGTATCTTTCAGGAAACTTTGATACTTTAAAATGGAAGTTCATTATTCAGTAATGAGTCATTTTAGGAGAATTAGTGGTATTCACTGAATGGAGGGGAAAACAGAATTAGCATTATCTCTGCATACACATTTCTTAAGAATCTTAAAAATATATTTTTTGAGACGTCTTTATCACTTTAGAACAATTATATTTCTGTAGAAGAGTAATTGATGTGTGTGTGTGTGTGTGTGTGTGTGTGTGTTTTCAAGACGGTTTCTCTACCGAATAGTCCTGCCTGCCCTGGAACTTGCTTTGTAGCCCGTTTTAAAATGGCCTTGAACCCATACCCTCCTGGAAAATAATTGATTTTTAAAACTTTGCTTTTATGTTTTCTTAGGTATCAGTGCATTAGGTGTTTTTGTTTAAGAAATAGTAGTACTTTTAGTTGTTTTTTTTTTTTTTTTTTTTTTTTAATACCCATCTAGTTTTAAAGGTATTTTTGGTAGATTTTTTCTTTTTTTCCCCAGACAGGGTTTCTGTGTAGCTTTGGAGTCTGTCCTGGAGCTCACTATGTAGATCATGCTGGCCTCAAACTCACAGAGATCCACCTGTTTCTGCTTCCAGAGTGCTGGAATTAAAAGCATGTACCACCACTGCCTGGCCATTTTTTGGCTGATAATTTAAAGGCTATCTCTGAAGTTTCCTGGCCTATCCAGGCCCACTGTCCAGACAAATCTCTCTTACCCGCAGTCCCTAGCTGCTTATAAAATTATTACTTAGAGAGGCTTATATTAATTACAGACTGTTTGGCTTATGGCTCAGGCTCATTATCAACTAGCTCTTACAACCTAACTCAACCCATTCTTATTTTCATGTGTATTTATGTTTGCATCAGAAGATAACTTCTGGGAGTTGGTTCTCTACTTTTACTATGTGGGTTCCAGGGATTAAAATCAAGCCATCAAACTTAGAGGAAAACACCTTTACCTCCTGAGCTATCTTGCTGGTCCAAGATTACCTGTCTTAATAGACTTGAAGTATTACTTAAAATAATTAAAAAGATTTCTTACAAATAACTTGCTGTCATATATAAATACACTTTCAGCAAACTCTGAGGAGAATGTGCTACCTTACTATTAAAGAAATGGCCACCATCTCTGAGGATGTGATCATCGTCACAAGCAGGTATGTGAATAGTCTAGAGTCTGGGATAAAATATATACTTATAGAATATTTGCTCTTCTTGTTCTTTTGACTCCCAGTAAGAATTAATAAGAATATCATATCGTAAATTATTCTTTTTCAAAACACAGTGGTCATATGTAATAATTATTCTCTTGACTTGATGTTTCTTTTTGACTGACAATAAAAATTTGCAAGAATATTAAATCTTAAACCATTTTTTATTTAAACCACAGTTCTTATATAAAAACCATTCCTATCTGCTAAGAGGATTACACAGGGTATTGATAATAGTCTGTGGGTTAGTTTTTCAAAGTTTATAAAAATTGGGGCTGAGAGATGTCTCAAATCGTTAAGAACTTGCTGCCCTTGTGGAGAATCTGGGTTCTCTTCCTAGTATTCATACTGGGGCTTATAACCATCCGTAACTCTAGTTACCAGGGATCCAACACCTTCTGGTCCCTGTGGATGCCAGGTACACATGTGATATACATACATTCCTGCAAACAGACACTCAAGCATGTAAAATAAAATTTCTTCTTTGTCTCGTTTATTTGTTTGTTTGTTTTGTTTTTTTTTTGCAAAGACAGTTTTCACTGTGTAACAGCCCTGCCTATCCTGGAACTTGATTTGTAGACCAGGCTGGCCTAGAACTCACAGAGATTTGCCTGTCTCTTAACTCCCAAGTGCTGGGATTAAAGGCATATGTTACCATACAAGGCACAAAAATATTTTTTAAGTTCATAAAAATAAATATAAGCAAAACTGACAAGTATCTGCTTACTGAAATAAGGTATTAATGTTTACAGTTATTATTTTATATATAAAGAACTTTTATTCTTAAAAAAATACAAGGGGTAGTTCACAAAATAACCACTATAAACATCTAAATATCTTCAGTCACTGTCACTTAGTAACCAAAACAAGTAAATTAAAAATTTAAGAATGAGGTATAATATGTTTACTTGTCAGATCAGCAAAAGAGCAAAGGAATATTATTCTGTCCCTCCAGGGAAGACTGGTGCTCTGGTACACAGAGGTAGAGTTGGACATTGTTTTTCTAGAAAGCATTTAGGCAGCATTTTTGACTGGAAAATTTCATCCTCAGTAATACCACATTCTGATTTTTTCATCTGTTGTGTTTCTGTCATTGTTAAAATCACTTAATTAGCCACGTAATACTCACATTAGGAAATATTTCAAGCTTTTGGAATTATTTTTGAAAAATCTTTAATAATATGAAAAATTCCTTAGTAAACATAATGCTGAGTAGAAGTTGGGTATTCTGTTTAGTCTGACTTTGAAACATATATACATGTGTGTAACATATGATGATGAACACAGTAATGTATTAATAGTTTATGTGTGTAACATGTGGTGGACACAGTAATGTAGTCATAGTTTATGTGTGTAACATGTGGTGGACACAGTAATGTAGTAATAGTTTATGTGTGTAACATGTGGTGGACACAGTAATGTAGTAATAGTTTATGTGTGTAACATGTGGTGGACACAGTAATGTAGTCATAGTTTATGTGTGTAACATGTGGTGGACACAGTAATGTAGTAATAGTGATTTATCTTTGGCTGCTAATACATTATCTAAATGTTTGGTTAATTCTAAGTATTTTAGAATGAATTTGTATAACTTATAGGAAATATGTATAATTACTTATAGCAATATGTAATGTTACTTAAAATAGTTATCTTTTGGTGATTAATTATAACTAATGTAACTGAATATAGTTTTAATAAAACAAAATACATTTTGAAGGAAGATGTGTATGTTTACTTATGTTGAATACAATTTTAGTTAAAGCTTTCAATTGGAAATATTAGAAAAGCAGATATATAAAGTAACTTAAACAAGAAGAATATTATTTTTTCCCTCTTATAACTAAGTCTAGAAGCATAGACTAGCTGGTGTTGCTGCACCGCTTGACAGTGGCAGAACTAGTGCCACGTGGCTTCTTTTGGATGTCTTCCATCATGGCAGAGTAGATACTTGAGTTATTGGCAGTTTCCCATGTTCAAGCAGGAAAACCACTGGGAAGGGGCCAAGGGGTGCCAGCACCATCTGTCTCTTTTAGCAGGAATGCAGTAGCATTTCCTGAGCAATTTTTAGATTTCATTTGGCACATCTATATTATATGACTCTTCTTAGGAGGCCAAGAAAAGTGAGTATTTAGCTTTTATAGTCCAAGTACTAGGGGCAGACAAGGAAGAAAGAGTTGAAAATTAGTGTTGAGTTAGTCAGCTAATGGTGTGTGCCACAAACTAGAAACAGAAACCTGTTGTTTGTTTTGCTCTTTTGTGGAATCCAACACCCAGCTCCCAAATAAATCACTTACAGAGGCTTATTTTACTTAGGAATGTCTGGCCTTAGCTTGGCTTGTTTCTAGACAGCTTTTCTAACTGAAATTATCCCCTCTACCTGTTTATCTTTTGCCTCTGGGCTTTTCTCTTTCTCTATTCCTGTATACTTTTCTATGTTTCTTACTCCATGACCTGCTGTGTAGTTGGGTGGCTGGCCCTAGAGTCCTCCATCTCTGGTTCCTTCTATTTATACTCTCTGCCTGTCAGTCCAACCTATTTCTCTCTCCTGCCTCACTATTGGCCATTCAGCTTTTTATTAGACCATCAGGTGGTTTAGACAGGCAAGTAACATAGCTTTGCTGAGTTAAACAAGTATAGCATAAACAAAAGCAACACATCTTTACATCATTAAACAAATGCTCCATTGTGTAAACAATAGTAACACACCTTAAAATAATATTCTACAACATAAACCCACAATTTTTAATTCACTAAATACTCAAAAAATTAAAGATAAAATGACCTTGTTGTTTGTTTCCTTTCAGTAGGGTTAATGCTTTTCTTATGAGCTTATTAGGTATAATTATGATTATTTCTGGTGCTCTTAAATGATTAGTATGTATGGTAGGCCCAATAATGATCCCTTGATGATGCCCATGTTCAAATTCCCAGGACCTGAGAATATGTTATATTCTATGGCATAAATAGGAGTATTCTGGTTTATTCATGTGGCTCTTAAAGGCTAAACATTCTTAAAAATGGAAGTAGAGGGCTAGAGAGATGGCTCATCAGTAAAGAGTGTTTGCTGCTTTTCCAGATGATCCAGGTTTGAGTCCCAGCACCAACACTGGGCCCTTCATAACCACTTGTAATTGTAGCTCTAAGGGGTCTCAGAGGGCCTCCTCATGTCACTCACTCTCTCTCTCTCTTTCTCTCTCTCTCTCTCTGTGTGTGTGTGTGTGTGTATGTGAGAGAGAGAGAGAGAGAGAGAGAGAGAGAGAGAGAGAGAGAGAGAATAACAACATAGCTTTATAAAAATGTAAGTGGAAGGCAGAAGAAGAGTGTCAGTAAAGAGTTGGGATGCAAGCATTGTCAAAGACACGCTGTTAAAGCTTTGAAGATGGAGAAGAGGCCTTGAGTCACAGATACAGGTGACCTCTGACGATGAGACAAATGAAGGATGGATTCACCCATCTTTACTTTTGTTGCTAAAACAATGCTGGAGACTGGGTTCTTTATAAAGTAGGAAGGTTTATTTAGTTCATTTGTGGCTGAAAGTTCAAGATTGATGTCTTTGTTTCTTTTGTTGCTGCGGTAAATTTTCTGAAAAAAACTGCTTAAGGAAAAAAGGTTTATTTTGGCTTAGAGTTCCAGTCTATCATGGTGAGAAGACATGGCTGAGGTAGGGAAGGCATGGTGGCAGGAGCTGGGTGCCATTGAAACATATATACATGTGTGTAACATATGGTGATGAACACAGTAATGTATTAATAGTTTATGTGTGTAACATGTGGTGGACACAATAATGTAGTAATAGTGATTTATCTTTGGCTGTTGGCTGGTCACATTTCATCTACATCCAAGAGGCTGAGAGCAAATAGGAGATGGGCCAGGATTAAGGCCTCAAAGGCTGCTGTCCTCAGTGACCCATTTCCTTCACCTCCTAAAGTTTCCCCAACTTTCCCAGACAGCACTGACTGGGACCAAATGTTCAAACACATGATCCCATGGAAGACATTTTCCATTCAAATTACAACAGTTGAGTAGCTCCATTTCTTTGACTTCTGCTGGGGATGCCATGTTATGATATAATTAAACATCATAATGACAGGAGTGTATATAAAAGCTGTCAGGTGGTGAGACAAGAAGTGAGAGCATGCAGGAAGCCAGTATTACTAACCATGTCCTCAGTGATTTTAATAATCACTTCTTGAGCATGTTGTACTAGGTCCCATTTGTTACAGGATCTGCCACATTCATACCACCATTCTGTACAATGATCTTCTAGCACCTGGACCTTTAAAGGCCATACTCAAACCTAAAAAACCTCTATAGCCTCCAAACATACTGATTTTCTAGTAAGCCCTGTTTTAGACAACTCATTAACTGTAAATGAACTACAACATAAAATGAATGTTACTCTAACCCTGTAACTTTGTGGTACTTTGTTACAGCAACAATAGAGTAGAAAAGTAATATAGATTTTATATCTGAATATGGGGTGCTGCTGTAACAAAAAATCTGAAAGTAGCTTTGGAACTTTGAGGATATGTTAGGAAAACCCTAGACCAGTAGCTCTCAACCAGCGGGTCACATCCCCCTTTAGGGGTTGAACGACCCTTTCATGGGGTAACCTAAAACACAGTTATTTACATTACAGTTCATAACAGTAGCAAAATTACAGTTATAAAATAGTAAAGAAAACAATCTTACGGTTGGGATCACCATCACAACATGAAGAACTGTATTAAAGGGTCGCAGCATTAGGAAGGTTGAGAACCACTGCCTAGACTGTTAGTGGAAATGTGGATTTTAATCATTGTGCAAGACTCAGAAGTTAAAGGAGCAGGGGAAAAGTCACCAGGAAAATCTAAGTCACTGAGAATAGATTGTTAGTGGAAACATAGGCATTGGAGATGCCCATAGTGAGGACGCAAAGGAAAACGAAGATGTAGGAAGGCGAATCTTTTTATTATAGTGACAGGAAGCTTAACAAAATTATATTCTGTGATTATGTGAGAAGCATGACTTAAAAGAAATAAACTTAGATTTTAACTAATGAGATTTCCAAGTAAAGTATTAAAGATGCATTCTGAATTCTTTTTCTGTGTTTAGTTAAATTTGAAAATAGGTAAATTGTGGGGAGATGTGTTAAAAAAAGAACCAGGTTTTTTTTAGTTAGGACTTGGGAGGTAAAGGCAGGAGAATCAGGAATTCAAAGTATTTTTGGCAACATAGCAAGTCTGAGGCCAGTCTAGGCTACATGAGATCCTGTCTCAAAACCATCTACCACCAGAAAACCAAAGAAATAACAACACAAATCATCAGAAAGGTAAGATGTGGTAATCTTGGGAATTTTTAGGATTCTGACACTGAGAGAGTCATTGTCATGAAAGTGCTCTAGAGAAACCATGAAAGGAGTCAGTGCTGGAAAGCTAGATCAGAAGGTCAGAGTGTTCATTGGAACACTAAGGAGGCCAACAGTAAGTCCTTAGCAGCTAAGCAGAAGCTGAAAATAGACATGAGCTTATCAAGGCAAGATGTGTGGCTGAGCCTCTGTTTAAATGCAGTGAGTCTCTGTACTTATGATAGACCCACAAGGTACTCACGTGTATTATACCAGCAGAAGTACTACTGTCTTGAACTTGAAGGGACACAGAGGACAAAGTGAAAGAAGCTTTCAACATCTCAGAATTCAGCACAGAGGAAATAGGCTGCTAGACTACTCAGTTCTGAGTATGTGTTAGCTGTACCTTATGACCAAGTGAAGGTGGCTAATTACATGGGCAGAGGGGCAGGCCTGAAAAGTGCCACTGAGAACTACTTAGATTACCATTTAAGCACTTTGCCTGGCTAGATTTTAAAGTTGTTAAGGGTTTGTCTCAGATTCTTTTCCTGTTGCTGTGATAAAAAGAATAGAAGGTTTATTTGGCTTACAGTTCCATTATTACTAGGAGGTCAAAGAAGCAGGAACTTAAAAGATCTGGACACATATTTTTAAAGTTCAGACTTTGGGGTTACAGTTCATCAGGCAGGAAAGTCACAGCAACAGGAGTCTGAGGGATCTAGTGATATCACATTGCAGTTAGAAGAAAAGAGCAATGAACAAATGCACGCTCATTGTTCAGCTTGCTATTTCCATCCCCATACAGTCCAGGATCCTCTGCCTGGGTAATGGTACCACCCACAGTGGGCAGGTTCAAAATAGTCCCCCACAGATACACCCAAAGGCCCACTTCCAGGTGATTCCAAGTTTTGGCAAGTTGATAATTTGTCATCACCATCACAGGGCAGGGCCAGTGGCTTTTATCTTTCCACTTTCTCTGTTTTTAAGTGGACACATCGGTAATTGTTACATTTCGACATTCTTACATTTTTGCACCAGGAATGACAGGAATCTCACCCAAATCTAATTTGATGATTTTGAAAATAAAATTGAAAGTTTTGAATCAGTGAAATTTATATGAGCTTTTACACTGGCTTGATTCTACAGTATGTTGACATTGTATACTACACTACCGTCTGGGAAGATCTTGGGATAGAGTGAATGTATTTTGTAGATAAAATTGATGCAGCTTTCATGGCCCAGTGGTTTTTGACCTAGTGAGTTCTAGTTGGACTTCAGTTCTACAGAACTGTAAGATAATAAATGTGTGCTGTTCAGCCTCTAATTGTGGTAATTTGTTACAGTAAGAGTAGAAAACAGATAGTGCAGATGGCCTTTCTATACACATAGACAGTTGTGTTAGAGGCAAATACTTCATAATAGAATATATATAATGAATAATAAGTACATGGAACTGTTATTATCAGGGAAATGCAAACTAAAATTTTAATAAGCTATTATACCATAGGGTAATAATTAAAGGAGCCTGGCAATACAAACAATAATAACAAGAACAACACATTTTTGCTTTAGTACAGAGTAGATAGAACAATTGAAATTTTCATACACTATAGTAGAACTATTAACTATTTAGAAAACAGTTTATTGTAAAGTTAAACATGTACTAAGCCTGTGGCCAGTAATATATCTAGCTACCTACCAATAGAAAATGAAAATATATGCCTACATACAAAACTGTAAGAATTTTGTAGCAACTTTATTTGTAATAGGTCTAGACTACAGCTATCCCAAAGTGCCTGTGTATAGAAGAATAGATAAACAAAATGTGGTATACTCATGCAGTGGCCTGCTGCACAGCTATCAAAAGGCACAAATTGCTGATTCAAACAATAGCATATATAAACCTCTAAAATGTTGTTTGAACAAAATAATAAAAAGCCCCACAAAGAATGCATCAGGAGTGGTTCTACTTTTGTAAGTCTCAAGGACAGCCCAAAATTATTGCGCTATGAGTCTGGTGGTCTGGAGGAAATTGCCTAGAAATGAGCACGGGGAGGCCAACAGTGCTTTCTGTGAGTATGCAGACGCTTCATAGTTTATTTTTGGTGGTTATCTGCTTATCACACTTGCCAAAACTCATCTAATGGAGCACTTAGATTGTTTTGGTTTATAAATAAATAAATAAAACTCAAAGAATAAATAACTTAAAAAGATTTTGTTAGTGGCTTAAAATTGGTCATATAGATTAGTGTCTAGTGATACTGTTCTGTGTCTAAGTCCATGTGTGAAGAATGCTTAGGATTCTGGAATTGAGTTCTGAAGAATGGTCCTTCACTTGAAGTAGTATATGTGTGGAAGGGATAATGGTAAACCTTCATTGCTTATCTTAGTGGGTTTAGAATTGAATCACCTAGAAGACTGATGAGGCACAACTTTGGATATGTCTGTAAAGTTTTCTGAGAGGCTTAACTAAGGAAGGAATATCTGCCTGGAATGTAGGAGATCCCTCCTGTAGGCCAGAGGTCTATAGGACGGGGAAGGTGAGCAACATGCTGTTATGTCTCATCTCTTTGCTTCCTGGCTTATGATGACTTCAACTGCTCTCCTATACCCTATTAGCACAGTGGGCTCTGAAGCTATGAGCCAAAATATAACTATCCTATTGGTTTCTGGACAGTACTTGATCACAGCAATGAGGAAGAAAAGTAATGCAGGGTAGGTCTCATTATGGGGTAATTTAACATCTCTAGTCTCAGTTAATAATATCAGTCATTTATAAATCATGATTTGGGAAGAAATAAATGTGTTGTAGAGTTTGTAATCATGTAAAAAAAATTGAATTGTAGAGTAATTGTATGGATTTTGGCTGGGAGGTAAAAATAGTTTTACAAAAGTAAGTCTTCCCATTTACTTGAGAAGAAGCGTTCAAACCTGAGCTAGTTTTTCTGATTGAATGACTCTGTTGTCCCTGGATGGTTAGTTTGAGGAGTGATTGCCAGAGACATGTTCAGGTTTTTCCCCCTCTGTGGTGAAATTCTTCATGCAGAGATCTTTAGTAACATTTTCATTGCAAAATCAAAAATTGAATTTCCAGCTGGCATTTGAAGTTCTATCATCTTTGGCTGTGAGGAACTTTGTAGTCCTAAATTATCTCCCAGCTCTCCTCCAGTTTGAACTTCAGAGTGCTTGCTCATCTCCTGCCTAAGGTTGAGGAACACTTGAATCCTGGGAGTTCATGTCAGGCCAGTTTTTTTGGCCAAACTTTGAATGCTATTTGATGCCTTGTATCTTTTTACATGTTTCTTTTCATGCCTAGAATTGTCCTGTTTCTTTTTCTGCATAGACACTTAGTATTTTGTGTATTGATTTCCTATTGTACTTGACAGGCTACTAGTTTGCGATGTTCTTAAAGTACTGTTTTGTAAGTATGTTTCATTATTTAGTGTTATTCAGTACTCTGTTTAAATATATCTCTGCCCTCTGCACCATTAGAGTCTTGAGGAGGGCAAGAGCCATAGCCTGCCTTGCTTACAGAAATTCAGTACAGGCATGTTGCAGAAGGTGAACGTGGCACCGTGTGCTTTTCTCCTTTGGGCCAGGGCATTGGAAACCTGAGGATTATTTATCTTCCTCTCTGTCTCAGGAAAGTCCTTTCACATAGTCACAGGTGTGAAAGGTGTGGAGACCTTTCTGTGTCTGCTTCCCTTTGCTTTTTTCTACCTTGTTTGTAAGCCTCATTGTTTGGATTAACATTTATTCCCTTTTTAAATGAAATTGTGACAGACTCTTGAAGAGAAGTATTAAAGTGAAGCCAAATCATAAAACTAATGAACAACAATGAATAGAAATGAAGGCAGGAACTTTTAATTGTAGCCAAGATGAAGTAAGGGCACTGTAGTCTGTCTTTACCAGCAGTACAACAGAAGATTTCAGTAAAAACAAAGTCAACTCCCGAGGCCTCCAAAAAGGAATTTATAGGTAGTAAATTGAGGGGAGAAAGCATCACTTGCTGATAAAATAACTGCAAGCTTCACAAGTTCTGTTTCTTGTATTCTGGGTAGTCTGAGTTAGGACTCTGCAGCAAATGGGGCTCCAAGAAAGTCTGCCTCTGTGGCCTGGGCACAGATTTGAAGGAGGAGGAAGAGGAGGAGCAGGGAGGGGGAGGAGGGAAGTAAAAGAAGGAGGAGGACCTAGGAGCTACAGAGCATAGGGAAGAATGTGTGTTGCTTTTCTTCTAGTTTTTTCTGAGACCAGTCCCAGTGATGAACACTTGTACTATGGTATGTAACTGGTATTATAGACAGGTTACCCTGTAGCACGAATTCCAATTGTACTGAAAGAGACTCAGAGCTAGATATTGGGGAAGGGCTGAAATATCAGAGAGAGGAAACACCACAGTCAAATCTCACCCACCTATCTTCCAACTTCTTCAGCCTCAATCCTGGTCACTCCTACCCCTGCTGTTTTCTTAAACCTGCCTTAAATATCCTTCTTGGCCAACTGTATACCATCCAGGTTAGGATTAAAGGCTGGAGCTACTCTATTTGGTAGTCAGCTTTGGACTCACAGAAAGTTCTCTGTCTCTGGATTAAAGGTGTAGATCACCACTCCTGGCTTTCCCTGTGCTGGGATTAAAGGTGTGTGCCATTGAAGCCCAGCTGTTTGGCCTTGTACTCAAAGATCAAGAAATTCCTGAGCTATGTATGTCTAGTTTTTGACTGTGTGTTGATCTCTTGATATTCCAGATTTTACTAAATATGTAACATTTAGAAAAAATATGTAACTGAGGGGAAAAAAAGCTGTCCCTAGAAAGGGGGTTCCTGGTGAATGCCAAGTAGGAAGAAATCCACTTACTATTATTAACAACTTTCTGTTTAGTCTTCCTTATTCTGAGAGTGAGCCCATTTCTATAAAATTGAGTATTAGCATAGGAACTAAAACTGAGTAACCTCATGTTTCTGATTAAGAGAACTGATAAAAAGAGGCCTTTGATAGTCAAAGAGTATGACAAAAATGACATTCAAGGAGGTTGGAGAGTTCAGGAAGTTCTGGAAAGATCTGATAGATTTTCAAGGCAGCATAAATGTGAAAAGGCATGGCAAAGGTTTTGAAATGTGAACTAACTTTGAAATCAACATGCATAGGACAGGTAGGATCTGAATCTGATTTAATTCCTTTCAAACTAAAACATCAACATCCCCATTTTTTTTTTTTTAAATAGATCTCAAAGTCTCTTGACAGGTTTAAAATGTCAAAGGTACAAAAAGTGATCTCCAGAATCAATATAATTCCCAAACAAAAGACCAATATCATACTTCACAGAACTAGAAAACACAATCTTAAATTCACATGGATACAGAAAAGTGGTTTGAGTAAATGTGGCCCTCATAAACTCATATATTTGAATGCTTATTCACTAAAGAGTAATGCTGTTTGAAAGGATTAAAAGGATTAGGAGGTATAGCCGTGTTGGAGGAAATGTGTCAAAGGGCATGGGCTTTGAGCTTTCAAAAGCCCATGGCAAGCCCAGAGTCTCTTTCTCTCGTACCTATGGATCAGGATGTAGCTCTCAGCTGCTACTCAAGTGCCTGCCTGTGTACCACTATGCCTCCTGCTATAATGATCGTGGACTAACTCTCTGAAAGTGTAAGCAAAGCTAAGCCTTGGTCATGGTGTCACAGCAATAGAATAGTGGACTAACACTAAAAGAGAATAGCAATAACTAACACAGCAATAGAATAGTGGACTGACACTGTTCTTTCTTTCTCAGTATGCCAAAGCAGTGCTGAACAGTGCTGGGGATATCTATAGTACCTGATTTCAAAATATATTCCAAGTCACAGTAGTAAAAAACAGCATGATACCAGCACAGATATAGACACACAGAAGACCCAGAAATAAACCCATACATCTGTATCTAAATGATTCTTGCAAAAGATTCTAACAGCTTGCTTTGGGAAAAAGGCAGTCTCTTTGACAACTGATGCTAGACAATTAGACTTGTTTTGTATAAAAATAAACTAAAACTAGATTAAAGACTTTAGTAGGATACCTTAAACTCTGAAACTACTAGGACAAAACATTGATACTGGCAGTGCTTTTCCAGATAGTGCTCCAGTAGCCCAGAAAGCAGAAGCAAGAACTGAGACATAGGGTTATATTAAATTCAACAAGCTTCTTCACAGCAAGGACACAATAGAATGAAGAGACAATCTTTAGGGTAGTAGGCAAGCTCTGCAGATAACATCTGACAGTGAATTAATTTCTAGAATATATAAAGATTAGAAAACATAACAAATAAAATTCAACCAAAGAAGAACAAATGATAAGAAAAGACATCTCTCAAAAGAAGTGCAAATGGCTAATAAATATGTGATAACAGTTCAGTATCTCCAGGCATCAGGATGGTGAATCTCAAAACTGCACCAAGAGCCAATGTTACTCTAGTCACAATGGCCATTATCAAAAAACTAAACCAAAAATAAGGATGGGGGGGGCTGGAGAGATGGCTCAGCGGTTAAGAGCACCATCTGCTCTTCCAGAGGACCCGGGTTCGATTCCCAGCACCCACATGGCAGCTAACAACTGTCTGTAGTTCCAGTTCCAGGCAAACACCAAGGCAAATAAATAAAATAAATAAATAAAGTTAAAAAAAAAGATTTATTCAAAAATAAGGATGGTAGGGGTGCAGAGGAAGGAACCCTTATATACTGCTGATAGGAGTACAATGGAAGTGTGATTCCTCAGAAAGCTGAAAATGACTTATGTATGACCCTGTCATACCAGGGCTTCTTAATTGGTTTCCACTTAAAACTACCTTTTGCCTATGCAGTTAAACTATATGACTCCAGACATATAAAACAGGAAAATATAAAAGTTTTTATTTACAAATGAAAGCTTTCCTGATAATATAAAGAAATATATTGTATAGCAATTTTGGTACACATTTTATTTTACTATTTACTAAAAATTAGCAGGTGTTTTATATTAATGATATTCTTTTATGTAAAGAATTGGATTTTAGCTGAATGTTTGTTACCATAGGATGTAGAACATCTTCAGTGATTTTAGAGTTGATTTTACTTTATAATTTTCAATTCTGAGAAAATTGCTTTGCACAGATGTGTAGTACAGAATGACAGTGGGTTTGAAGCCATTTTTGACTTTTAGTTTCAATCTATTTAACAATTTTTTATGAAATTTAAGTAATCATCTCACAGAGCAGTTTTAAAAATCAAACATTCTAATTTACTACAACCCAAAGATGCAGTAATTTGATACTGACATGCTACAGAATTATGGTAGAAAAGTATAAAAAATTTTTACTTTTCCAGGCAGAAAATTTATTTGTATAGGAAAAGCACTGCGGTTTCTAATCCACAATGCTCTCAAATCTGAGCCAGTATGTTTGAGGCAGCTTTGTTGCCATTTTTAAGATGGTTTGTGTTGTGCAAGAGCTCTTATTTTGTGCTTAGAGCCAAGGCTTCAGTTAAGTCACATCGGGCAGCATGAGTGAGCACTGCCTGAAACACCTTGGCTTTGTCCTGATCTTCACACATGCCCTGTGACATACATGCAGCTCCATTTATGTATGCCCTCCCAAACATGCACACAGACACTACACACAAACAGACACACATTTCTTTAAAATGATACAAAGGCAATTTCAGACATGGAAACTCATGGAAGTCATTTATTTCTACTTTATTAATATATAAGTACAAACTTTTTTTTTTCAGTCTGAATTAAGTGGTAATGAAAATGATGATCTATATAAAGGAATAGGATATTGGAAGTAGCTAAAAACACTGTGAAATACAAAACAAACCAAGGGGTTGACATAGGTCTGCTTTGATGAAAACTGTCCTTGATTTATTGTCATAGGATGCTATAAGACATTGCTACCTACTTTATGACAAAACAGTGCGACAGCAGACATGAGTGTGAGAGCTAATGGTTATCATAATCTACTTTGCCTAGGAGCAAGCAGCCCAGTGGATTGGTGGGATGCCAACTGAAGGGTATTAAGTCAGAGGTGTTTCTCAGTGAAGGAATAGTCTTCTAGGACAGCAGTTCTCAACCCATTGGTTGTGACCCCTTTGGGGATTGTGTATCAGATATTTATATTTAAGATTCATAACAGTAGCAACATTAGAGTTACAAAGTAACAATGAAAGTAGTTGTATGGTTGGGGTCACCACTATATGAGGAACTCTGTTAAAAGGTTGCAGCATTAGGAAGGTTAAGAACCACTGCTCTAGGAAGCAGTACATGATGGCATATGTGTAGTGCTGCTGTTTTAGTCTCAGTGCTGCAGTATGAAGAAAAGAGGGCTTAGAAATTATCAATTAGATCACCTAACAGATTAATGCTATTTAAAAAAAAGCTTCATAATGCTGCCTCTTTCTCTTCAGGCCTTTTGATCATCTGAAATCCTTTGTATAGTGCCATTTATAAAGACCAGACCCTCACCACACATTAAATCTATTAGTACCTGATCTTGGACTTCCCATCCTCCAGAACTGAAAGCAAATGAGTTTCTGCTCATGAGAAATTAACTCAGTCTAAGGCATTTCTTTACAGGAGCAGAGATAGACTAGGCAGTGTTCTCCCTTCTCTCAGTGTGGGTCACAGATCCTTGTTAGCTGAAGGATAACAGGGTAGAAGCATTTAGCTATTTGCCTTCTAGTTGTGTTGTTTGTGAGTTGTCCTCAGCACAGAAATACTGCACACTTCTCTTTTATATACCCTGACAACCATGGCACTGCTGCATCAGTGAAGGTCTAGGACAGAAAGTAAACTATACCAGGAGTAATTGTAGGCCACGTTGAAGTCAGTGTATTAGTGAAAGGGAAGTAAGTCACTATACTCATAGAGGCAATGAATTGATCTTGATTCTGTGTAGTGGCAGCAAATAGCATTGTATTTCAGATCCATGTTAATCACTTCAGTGCATTTTGGTGCTTTTATGCCTATTAAAGTTGTGAATTAGAAATAGGGAACAAATAACTAATAGATCACCCAGGGTATACCCAGCAAAGGGCTCACAACCTGTGGAGTATAGGTTTGAGTCATGTTCTAGAGGGATAACCAGATTGGATTAAGTACATACTAAGGATTAGGGGACAGTAGATTAAATGGCATAGGAAAGAGATGCTGGATGAAGGACCCTAGTAGGTCTAAGCATGGCAAGCAAAGGTCCAAGGATGACAAATTTGGTGCCGACAAGTTTTACCCTTCTCTCCCTTGCTAAAAGCATCAAATTCCTAAAGCTAGCCCCCAAATATTTCCTTATTTGGCCACTGACTCATTCCTGAGACAAAACAACAAGGTCCAGCAATCAAAATTCATTATTTTGGCTAATATGTCCAATCAAGATTTACCAACTCACCATAGCACAGATTCCTCCTTTTTCTTCTTAAAAACCCATTTCTGGAAAAAAACAAACAAAAAACCCACCTACTTTATTTTTTGTTTTTATTTTTTCCCCACACCTACCACTGTTCCTTCTCCCAGTCTCCCCAGCCTCACCCTACCCCAACCCCCATTCCCCAGAAAGGACAGGAATCCTAAGTGAGTCAGTTTGGTCTGCCATATCCAGTTGAGGTAGGACTGAGTCTTCCCCCAAGTTTCAAGGCTGAGAAAGGTGTTCCCCTGCAGGGTATGGGCTCCGAAAAGCCAGTTCATGCACCAGAAATAAACTCTGGTCCCAGTGCAAGAGGCTCCACAAAGTGCCCACACTGTTCAACTGTCATCTACACTCAGAGGGTTTAGATCCATTCCATGAAGGTTCATCAGCTGTGATTTTGGAGTCTATGAGCTCCCAGTAGCACAGGACAGCCTGCTCTGTGGGTTTTCTCATCATGATCTTGATCTCTTTGCTTGTGTAATCTCTCGTTCCTCTCTTCAGCTGGACCACTATTTCCAACCAGTGCTTAGGTATGGGTCTCTGTATCTGCCTCCATCAGTTGCTGGATGAAGAAGGTTCTATAATGGCAATTAGGGTGGTCCTTTATTTGACTATAGGGGAACTCCTGTTTAGACACCGTCTCCACTATTGCTTTGAGTCCTAGCTGGGCTCATCTTGTGGGTTCTTGGGTATTTCCCTTCCACCGGGCTTCTCTGTAACCCCTCAAATGGTTCCCTCTGTCAAGATAATCTACTTCTTTTCTCCCTTTCTGTTGCTCCCCCCACTCAACCATCCCATTCTTCCATGTTCTCTTCTCACCTCCTTTTCCTGCCCCCCCCCATCATCCCATTTTACTCAGGAGATCTTCTCTATTTCCCCTTCCCAGGATATTTATGGATGTCTCTCTTAACTTCCTCCTGTTACCTAGCTGCTGGAGGAGGGGAGAGGTTGTGGATTGTAGTCTGGATATCCTTTGCTTTCCATCTAAAATCCACTTATGAATGAGTACACACCATGTCTATCTTTCTGGGTCTGTGTTACCTAACTCAGGATGATACTCTCCATTTGCCTGCAGATTTCAGGATTTTTGTTGTTGTTGTTCCTGCTTAGTAGTACTCCATTATGTAAATGAACAACAATTTTTAAATCCGTTCTTCAGTTGAAGGGTATCTAGGTTGTTTCCAGGTTCTGGCTATTACAAATAGTGCTGCTGTGAACGCAGTTGAGCTAATGCCCTTGGGGTAAGAATGTGTACCTTTTGGTTATATGCCCAATAGTGGTATTACTGGATCATTGGGGAGATTGATTGCCAGTTTTCTGAGGAACCGCCATACTGATTTCCAAAGTGGCTGTACAAGTTTACATTCCCACTAGCAGTGGAGGAGTGTTTCCCGTGCTCCACATCCCCTCCAACATAGGTTGTGTTTTTGATCTTAGCCATTCTGACAGGTGTAAGATGGTATTTCAGAGTTGTTTTGATTTGCATTTCTCTGATGGCTAAGGATGTTGAGCAATTCTTTGGAGTTCTTCTGTGGAGAATTCCCTATTTAGTTCTATACCTCATTCTTTTTTTTTTGACCTAGTTTCTTGAGTTCTCTATATATTTTAGAGATCAATCTTCAGTCCAATGTTGGGTTGTCGAACATCTTTTCCCATTTTGTATGCTGTTTTGTCTTATTGACTGTGTCATTTGCCTTAAAGAAGCTTCTCAGTTTCTGTTAATTTGTTAATTATTGCACTCAGTGTTTGTGTTACCAGTGTTATATTTAAGAAGTAGTTTCCTGTGCCAGTGCATTCAAGGGTATTTCCCACTTTTTTTTCTTTTCTATCGAGTTCAGCGTAACTGAGTTTATACTGAGGTTTTTTATCTACTTGGACTTGAGTTTTGTGCAGGGTGCTAGATATGGATCTATTTGCATTCTTCTACATATCACCATCTAGTTACACTAGCACCATTTGTTGAACATGCTATCTTATCTCTATTGGATATTTTTGGCCTCTTTGTCAAAAATAAGGTTTTTATATATATGCAGATTTGATTCCACTGATATACAAGTCTGTTTCTTTTTTTTAAACTTTTATTTATTTATTTATTTATTTATTTATTTATTTATTTGCCTTGGTGTTTGCCTGGAACTGGAACTATAGACAGTTGTTAGCTGCCATGTGGGTGCTGGGAATCGAACCCGGGTCCTCTGGAAGAGCAGATGGTGCTCTTAACCTCTGAGCCATCTCTCCAGCCCCACAAGTCTGTTTCTATGCCAGTACCAAGCTGTTTTTATTACTGTAGCTCTGTAATAGTGCTTGAAGTCAGGGACGGTGATGCCTCCCAAAGTTCTATTATTGAACAGAATTTTTTTTTTTCCAATCCTGGGTTTTTGTTATTTCATATGAAGTTGAGTATTGTTCTTTTGAGGTCTGTGAAGAATTGTGTTGGGATTTTGATGGGTATTGCATTGAATCTGTAGATTGCTTTTGGTAAGATTCCCATTTTTACTATATTGATCCTATCTGTCCAAGAGCATGGGAGATCTTTCCAATTTTCTGATATATATATATATATATATATATATATATATATATATTGAACAACAGAAGACTATATTCAGTTTATTTCTTCAGTGACTTAAAGTTCCTGACATACAGGTCGTCCACTTCTTTGGTTAGAGTTACCCTGAGATACTGAATGCTGTTTGCAGCTATTGTAAAGGGTGATGTTTCCTTGATTTCTTTTCCAGCTCTTTTATCATTTGTGTATAGAAGGGCTATTGACTTTTTTTTTTTTTTTTTGAGTTAATCTTGTATCCTGCTACATTGCTGGAGATGTTTAATCAGCTGTAGAAATTTCCTGGTAGAATTTTGGGGTCACTTATGTATACTACCATATCATCTGCAAATAGTGATAGTTTGACTTCTTCCTTTCCAGTTTGAATCCCCTTGATCTCCTTTTGTTGTCTTTCTGCTCTACTTCTAGAACTATATTGAATAAATATGGGGAGAGAGGGCAGCCTTGTCTTGTTCCTGATTTTAGTGGGATTGCTTTGAGTTTCTCTCCATTTAGTTTGATATTGGCTACTAGCTTAATATTGCCTTTATTATGTTGAGGTATTTTCCCTTTATCTCTACAGGACTTTTATCTGAAAGAGTGTAGGATTTGGTAAAAAGGCTTTTTCAGCATCTAATGAGATGATCATGTGTTTTTTTCTTTCAGGTTGTTTATATGACAGGTGGCATTGACAGTTTTTTGTATGTTGAACTATCCCTGCATCTCTGGGATGAAGCTTACTTGATTGTGGTGGATGATTTTTTTGATATGTTGTTGGATTTAGTATTTTATTGAGCATTTTTACATCAGTGTTCATGAGGGAGATTGGTCTGTAATTCTCTTTCTTTGTTATATTTTTGTGTGGTTTGGGTATCAGGGTGACTATAGCTTCATAAAAAGAGTTTGGCCATTGTTCCTTCTGTTTCTATTGTGTGAAACAATCTGAGGAGTATTGGTATTAGTTCTTCTTTGAAAGTCTGCATTGAAACTATTTTTTTGCTTTTGAGACTTTTAATTATTGCTTTTATTTCCTTGGGGGTTATAAGTCAATGTAGGTCATTTATCTGGCCTTGATTTAATTTTGGTAAGTGGTACCTGTCCAGAAAGTTGTCCAATTCTTTTAGGTTTTTCAATTTAGTGGAGTATAGAGTTTTGAAGTATGACCTAATGATTCTCTGGGTTTCCTCAGTGTTTGTTGTTATGTCTTCCTTTTGATTTCTCATTTTTTGTTAATTTGGATATTCTCTCCACTTTTTGGTTAGTTTGGATAAAGGTTTGTGTATCTTGTTGACTTTCTCAAAGAACCAACTCTTTGATTCATTGATTCTTTGTATTATTCCCCTTGTTTCAATTTTATTGACCTCAGCTCTGAATTTGATTGTTTCCCGTTGTCTACTCCTTCTGGATGAGTTTGCTTCTATTTGTTCTAGAGCTTTCAGCTGTGCTGTTAAGTCTCTTGTGTGAGATTTCTCCAAGTGTTTTATGTAGACACCAGTGCTGTGAACTTTCCTTTTAGCACTGCTTTTCATTAATTTGAATATGTTGTGGATTCATTTTCGTTGAATTCTAGGAAGTCTTTAATTTCTTTCTTTACTTCTTTCTTGACTCAGAGGTGGTTCAATTGAGAGATGTTCAGTTTCCATGAGTTTGTATGCTTTTTGGGGTTGTGTTGTTGTTGAACTTTAACTTTAGTCCATGGTGGTCTGAGAGAATACAAGAGGTGATTCCCAATATTTTGTATCTATTCATATTTGCTTTATGACCGAGTATGTGGTCAATTTGAGAGTTCCATGGGGTACTGAGAAGAAAGTATATTCCTTTGTGTTTGGGTGAAATGGTCTATGTACATCTGTTAAGTCCATTTAAGTCATAATATGTTATATCCCTTATTTCTCTGTTAAGTTTCTGTTTGGTAGACCTGTCCCATTAATGAGAGTGAGGTATTGAAGTGTTCCACTATTAATGTGTGAGGTTTGATGTGAGGTTTAAGGGTTAGTAATGAAAAACACCAGCTTTATTGCTTGCTTGCACTTGCTGCTGCTGCTGCTTGCTGCTTCCTGTCTGCCTTTGTAGCCTCCTGCTCCCCGCCCCACTCCCAGCTTGTCCCTCTCAGGTAATAAATCTTGGTTGTACTAAGAATTTGGTGTCTGAGTATGTACTCTACTGACCCCGAGGAAGCAGCCTCTCTTACCATGGATGTATTTAGCCTTAGAAAGACTCATAGAAGCAAGGATTGCATACTGTGTCCTCTGCTCAGTTTCCTGTGTTTAGGTTTTGGTTGAAATAGTAAGTGGTTACTACTGAGACTTCAATAGTAAATTAGTCTTAGAGATAAACAGATTGAAGGGTGTGTACATCCTGAATTAGATGCCTCTTCTGAGCTACTTGGCATAGTTTCTGGCTTCTCTGATTTCAGCTGTGGTATAGTGAGCAATTTTGTGCAAGATTAAGCTCATTTAACTTATACTGCCATATTTCTGGCTGTATTATGTATTTTGTTTTCCATCTAGTGGGATTCATACTCACAACTCATATCTACATGCCACAGAAATGTGG
Source organism: Sigmodon hispidus (assembly GCA_004025045.1). Taxonomy (NCBI): domain Eukaryota; kingdom Metazoa; phylum Chordata; class Mammalia; order Rodentia; family Cricetidae; genus Sigmodon; species Sigmodon hispidus. Next base: position 94,878 of record PVIH01003592.1, read on the forward strand.
GAGAATTGCTTAGGGCTAATGTTTAGCCAGGGGCTAAGAGTAGTGGCTCTGAGATGTATTTCTAACAGCTCCTTGAAGATTGCTTTGTTAGTCAGTTTTTAACCCCTGTGATAGCACACCAGAGAAAAGAATGGAGAAGAGACTTAGTTTGGGTCATTGTTTCAGAGGCTTCAGGCCCTTGTCACTTGGCTCCCTTGATTCTGGTCTCTTACCTGGTGAAGCAGATCATCATACTGGGGAGCAGGTAATCAAGTGGGCTATTTGAAGAAACAGGAGACAAAGCAGCAGAGAAAAAAGTTTGGGACAAAACGTGCCCTTCAAAGCATCCTCCCTACCTCTTCCCTCCTAAGGTTTCCAACACCTCTCAATGATGCCATCACACAAGCCACCAGGGGATCCAAAAACCATTAGCTGGCAACTGAGTCTTTAACACATGGTCCTGTTGAGGTAACACTTCATACCCCAACCATACAATTGCTTATTAAAAAATAACTAGTTGCAAGCTTGAGAAAATATCATTTTCACTGATTTCCCTACAAACCTGCTGTCTTTGCCCTGCTTCACAGTTCTTTCAGCACATTCCCATAGAAGCCTTCTGGAGCAAGCTTTAGTTTGGGAAACTGTGGGCCATGGCTAACATCAATGCTTAATCTTTCAAAATACAATTTTATTTGAATATAGCCATACCCATTTTGTTTTTGTTGTTATTTTTCTGAAGCTGAGGACTCAATCTAGGGCCTTATGTTTGCTAGACAAATGCTCTATCACTGAGCTAAATCCCCAACCCGCCATACCCATTTCTGATGCACTGTGTATGGCTGCTTTCATACTATGAAAGACTTGAGTAATATTGAGGAAACATATAGGCTACAAAATTCGAAGATACTTACTAATTGATTCTTTTCGGAAACAACAACAAAAATGCTGAGCCTGTTTCCTATTGCTATAGTAGTTACTATTAACCTGCTAACTTTAGCAACCAGTTTGGTGGCTTAAAAACAGGACAGATTACTCTTTTTACAGATCAAGCTTGGAAGATGACTCAGTGGGCAAGGACTTTGCTATGCAAGCATGAAGACCTGAGTTTGAATCCCCAGAGCCTATGTGGTACCTCCCTGTAGTGAGATAGAGGAGAAGCAGAGACAGGAGAGTCCTTAGAAGCTGATGATAGGTCAGATAGTCTGGTGGATGGAGTAGTGAAACAGCAGGGTACTTCAAACAAGGTCAAAGGGAAGGACTAGCATTCAGGTTTTCCTCTGACCTCCACATATTTGCTGTGGCGTACATGTGATTACTCTTACACACATACCGTATACCAACACACACAGAACAACTTGGAAAAGCAATCTCATTGGAGTGAAAGGGTGGGCAAGGCTTGTTCTTTGTGGCCACTCTTGGTCATTTGCTTACCTCCTGCATGTTCTTTCCTTATGGCTTCATTGTCACATGTTCTACTTTAGTATGTCAGTCTCCTGCTTTGCTCTTATGATTATATTTAGGGCCCGTCCCACTCTTCTGGCAGAATCCTCCCATCTTAAAATCTGTAATGCAGTCATATCTACAGAGAACTTTGCCACATAAAATAAATTTGTAGGTTCTAGAGAATAAGACCTGGGTATCTTTGGAACCTTGTATTTAGCTGAGCAGTCTTCTCTCTAGTCCTCCCAAGTTTACATCTGACCTACATGGAAAATAGATTCACCTTCTCTTAATATCCTCCAGCTCTAGTTCAGAAGTCCTAGATGGCTTCATTTAAATTGTCAAAACATAGCATATGCAAGTTTCTTGGCATAATCCCTCCCAGTAAAGAATACTGTGCTTCCTAGTGTCATAGGTCCACAGGTCTCTCCATATGTGCATATGTGCACCCCAGATATAGTGGTGGAGGGGGCAGAGAATCACACTTAACACTCATTCTTAAAGGGAGAAGCATAGAAAGAAGAAATTAATTGTGCTAAACAATTTTGAAATCTAAGAATGTAAACTTCTTTTAGGTTTAAAGCTTGGGAATAATATTCTCCTTCTCCCTGTGTGTGTGTTCTGCTTCGATGCTTCTGTGTTACTATAGTAGAACTGAGTAGCTGTGAAGAGGTCTTCCAGCCTGCAAAGCCTAAAATGTTTCTTAAATTGTCCTTGTTAGAATATACACTCTTTGATAGATGGAATCTTTGTCTTTTGCTCATTAACATATCCAAGTCTCTAGAATACCACTGCTATATAATAAACACTTAATGTAATGTGGAGCAAAAGTAAAGATTAAGGTAATTTAATAGCAGTGAGGGGCAGACGCTTGATATTGCTGAGACAAACCCAGTTTATAGATTAAAAGAAATTCTCTTGGCTTATAAAGAAAGAAAATTACAGCTTAAAGTAGCATACTGCATTCAAGCAAAAATTGCAATAGAATGATCAGTGATAAAATCCATCTTAGATAGATTATATTCTTGAGAAAAACAAAGAGTGCTAGTCCCTTAAACATAGATGTGGTGTACATATCTGTGACCCTCATGCATTGTAAACCGAAAGAGGACTGAATTCCAAATCAGCCTGAGCAATATAGCAAGTTTCAGGGTAGCCTGTGCTAAATAGTGAAATGGGGGTGGGGATGGGGCAGAGACAAACCCCAGAAACTGACCATTTGACCCAGTCTGGTTTTAGCCGTTCATGACAATTTTAAGAGACAGTGTCTGCAAAGCTATGAGAGAAAGAATGAGATCCAAGAGTAGTTTACAAATTGCTAAGCAAGTTGTTTTTTAAATGCAGGGACAATGATCAGACTTTTAGACTTGAAAGAACTTAGGGATCATAGCATTAATGAGGATTTTGTAAAATGAAAATTATATTGATCTTAAAGTTAAGAGTAAATTCTATAATAGGTTGTAAAAAATGAGTTAGGAGTGAAATTGAATTTATAAAAGTAAGGGTAAACCACTCTAGAAATTATAGTTAAAAAATTGAATATAAATATTATACATATAAAGTTATAAATATTTTTACAACAATGCAAAAATGTGATACAAAAATTGAGGAGAGATGAGCAAGCAGACAAAGAAATGGTTTATACACATATATATACATAATGTGCTATATGTTCTTAGGTTTTATAAGTTAATTTTTTTATTTAAAATTTTATGGTAATTACAAAAAGAACTAAAGTTAAAATATAAATCTTCCACATTTCAGAAAGAAAGCACAACACTTATCAGAGCATAGGAACTCTAGCTTTATTCAGTAAGGTAACAAGTAGCTATGTAAGCCTACTAAAATTATAACAATCATGAACTGAAATTGAGTTTAAGACTCAGTTCTTAAGTTCCTCTCTTTGTATTATGCGTGCTCAGTAGCAACATAAAATGTACAGACAATTTATCCAATGATATAGAATGTTCTCATCATTGCAAAAAGTCTCTCAGAGAGCATTGCTTTATAAAGACCAAGGGAACTATTCAAAATAAAGTTTTTATATAGAATGATTGGGATTAATCCTAAATGTAGTCTGTTAAAAGAGGTACAGAGAAAAATATAGTCAGGTGTGCTGATGGACATCTCTAGTCATAGCACTTTGGATGTTTAGGCAAGAGAATGGCAGATTCAACGCCAGTCTGTGCTATACAGAAGAACCTGTCTCAAAACACCCCAAAAGCAGGAGAAGCAACAAATAAAAAACAAAGTCTGTGTTAGATATTGTGATCTATGAAAAACACAAGGTAAACCTAAATGTAGAAGAATAGGCAAAAATATATGAGGCAGATAGTGCCGAAAGAAGCCAGGCCATGCTGTTAATATTAGGAAACTAGTTGTCATGCAAAAAAGTTTTGAATGAGACAAAAGAAAAATGACTACAAAATGGTAGCGAACTATTTAATCAGTTAATAGATGATCAAAGAAATAAACCAAAAGCACAAACATGCAAATAAAAGCAAAATATTATCAGTATTATACAAAGAAAATAAAAGCACATAAAAGTTTTAAATAATATATTTTATTAAGATTAATATTTATAAAATTGCACCTTTATAATAGAAAAGTCACCTTTACATGTGTTTATGGAATAATTAAAAAATATTCTGCATGCATTTAGGCCCTGGAAACCTTTAATTTTAGAAAATGGAAATATAGTGGAAAATATATTTTCTTATTACAGTGTAATCAGACTGTAAATTTGTTTAGAAAATGAAAGAACAATAAATAATTACAGTTGTGCTCCCCAAAATTCATAATCATTAGCCTGTAAGTTATGTAGTAAATGTCTGGTTGAGGGTTTTCTATAGTTGACAATAGGATCTAGTTTACAGATGTTCCTGAAAGTCTAGAGGGCCAGGTGTACATCCTATAGAACGAGAGAGGAGATCCAGGGTGAAAAATACTCACACTTCAAAGCTTCCCCAGCAGCTGTTGTTCTGACCCTCTAGTAAGCACTGGGTACATTTCAGAATGACACATGCACCAGTCCAGGCCCTGGTGCAGCAGCATCTTTGACTCAAGACCTTACTGACCTGTGTATTGCCTCCTAGTAAATTCAAGTCTGGTTGCTCTGTGCTCTCACTTAGTTTGGGAACCTGGAGTCAGTCTTCTGGCTAGAAGTGGGACAGCAATGATAGGGTCTGCCTAGAGTAGTGGACTGTGCTCTACCTGTAATATCCACTTCAGTGAGAAAAAAAAAATGAAGCCCCATGAAGTAAAGTTCTACTTATGAACTTAGAAAACAACCCATAAATAAACAGGAGAAATTACTAATGATAAAGTAGAATCTAAAAAAAAATGTGATACAGAAAACTAATATAAACCAAAGAGCTAGTTTTAAAAGGCTGAAATAAGCTTAATTCAGGAAAAGAGATACTGCACAAAATGAGAACAAAAGAGAAATAATGGAGAGTATTTAAGAAGTAAAGGAATTGTTGTGGGAATATTTTATAAACTTCAGTGTAGATAATTTTGGAACATGTGAAAGAAGTGATTCTCTGTGAAAATATAAATTAACAAAATTGTCTCTAAGAGAGACAAACCTTTTTTTGTTTTTAAGAAAAAAGGTGATTTAATGATGTAGTTTCAGTACTTACACCTTAACATATGGTTTGACAATGAGAGAAAATCCCCAGTGAGAATGGACATAAATGCTCATACACAAAATTACTTCAATTTTTAATGCCACAGTTATCAATGCTTTCTTAGCTTCTCAAAAATACTTCCCAAAATTCACTTTGGGGAAATAAGCAGCATTCCAAAATTTGACTTTAGATTCTTCCAGTGTCTGTTTTAATATGATAAGAAAACTGAAATATATTTCTCCATATTCCATGTTAATTTTACTCATCTATGTTGAACTATGATTTACCTGTCTGAAGCTTTATATCCTCTGTATGATATACAGTAGGTGGAGTTGCAAAAATATATTGGGGATCTGGAAAATATAGAATAGAATAATTTGAGACAGAACACTTAAACCCTAACTGTAGAAATTGATTATTTTTAACAGTTTTGTTTTGTTTGAAACAGGATCTCACTGTGAACATTGAATACCTTGAATGAGTTCTGCCTGCCTCTGCCTCCCAAGTGCTAGGATTAAAGATGTTTGCCATCACCCCCAGTTTTAGTTACAACTTTTATAACTAAGTGGTGGTACAGGCCTTTTTTTTCCAGCACTCAGGAGGCAGAAGCAGATGGAACTTTGTGAGTTCAAGGCCAGCCTGATCTACAAAATGAATTCCACAACAGTCAGGGCTATACAGAAGAGATACTGTCTTGAAGAATATATATATATATATATATATATATATATATATATATATATATCATATTATGGTCACATAGGTAGTATATACTTCTAGTCCCAGCATTTGAGAAGCTAAGAAAGGAAGATTGTGAATTTGAATCTAGCTTAGGCTCCACAATGAGATAAAATATAACATATCATATCTGCAGGACAGTATTCCCTATTTCTAATAGAAGCATCTGTAGCCAGAAGTTTTTCTGCCCCTCCCAGCCAGTCCCGCAGCCATTTAGTCCCAAATAATCACACAGAGGCTTATATTAATTATAAACTGTTTGGCCTGTGGCTGAGGCTTCTTACTTGCTAGCTCTTACTTTTAAACCAGCACATGATTCTTATCCTTGTTTAGTCACGTTGCTTGATACCTTTGCTTCAGTGGAGCATTCTCATCTTGCTTCCTCTTCATCTAGCTGAACTCTGCTCTTCCTCTTCTCAAAATTCTCCTTGTCTGGTCACTCCACCTATACTTCCTGTCCGTGTAGCTTCTGGCCAACCAGTGTTTTATTAAACCAATATTTTCCATGACAAATATTTACAGTGTACAAAAGTATAGCCCCACAGCAAGTATCTTACATTCTTAAATAAAATTCATCACAATAAGAAAGTTTCATATCAATTTTTAAATTATGTGTGCATGTAGGTGTATGGGCATATACAGGCAATAGCATATTTATGGATGTCAGATGACAACTTTCTGAAGTAAGTTGTCTCTTCTACCATGTAGATCCCAGGGATTGAACTCAGGCTACCCCTTCAGTTTCTTAACACATGGAATTCCCTTCATGTTAGTATTCAAGGCAAAACTACATAATTTTTTATATATATATATATATATATATATATATATATATATATCCAAAGAGTATTTATCAAAGTTCAGTGCCTGTTCTCTTTTAAAAACATTGAGAAACAGAAAGAGGTGAAGACAGTTAGAATATGTCATAAACTTAAAGCTGGGGATACAGCTCAGTGATAATGTGAATTTAGGGCCCTGAGCCTGATCCCATAAATGGCAGCATTGCAGTTAATTTGATGGGAAGCATTAAGTGGGATAAAATATGGAATATTACTATTCTTTTAGAACATTAACTAATGTAGTCACTCTTTAAGAAGAAAGAGAATATTGTTTTGAAAAAAATAGCAATTACCTAGAAAGGCTCTTGTTGTATTATTAAGTAAAAAGGGAAGGTCAGCATCCAAAGGTGAGCATTTTAATAAATGTTTGTATTGTGGTTAGTGCTGGTAACTTCCTTACTAAGACGCTCCAGTCGTTGCCAGTTAAGTGGCATTAAAGGCTTGGTAGGTGAGGAGAGACAGTGTTACACTTATTTTTTATTTATTTTTAAATATTTAGAAACAGTTTTGTTAAATTAATTACTTTTATGTTTTAAAGAGTAAACAGCAAGTGAGCTGTCAGTTCTTCAGAGTTTTTGTTCCTGCTGTCCTCATAGAATGAGTCAGTTGTGGCTATTTCACTAGTGAGGAAGATGGGGCCAAGGAGTTTGATTGCCAGTTTGGGAGTAGTGTAGATGCATAGAGGACATGAGAAGGAAGGATGAAAGAAAGGCTGGCTGCTTTTTGTAAGTATGATGTGGAACTGCATAGCTCAGTTCACAGTATCTGCCTGTTTCTAAAGCTTGGCAGAAAGAGCTGAAGACTCTGGTGAACTTGTGGCTGAGAAGGAGGTAAGAGGGTGAATGTGTCTGTCATATGTTAGTTTCTATCATATGGCTTTTTAGGATTGGGGGAGATTTCAGTCTAGGGCTTCCTATAACATTGCCATTATTATCACCATCATTATTGTTTATTATCTGTATTTTAAATTATGTATTTTTTGTTTGTTTGATTTATTTGTTTTTACCCTATTGGAATGTGTTTTCAGGGCAGTATTTGTTGAACTAGTAGTGGTGGTTAGCTCATTATGAAGACAGTCAGGAACTGGTTAGAAGTGGACTATAGGCAAAGAGTGCTTTCATTAAAAACATGCTAACCAATTTGTCTTTTTAGTCTGACCAAGGACATGACTGGAAAGGAAGATGTGTACCGAGGCCCAGCCATCAGGGCTCTCTGCAGAATCACAGATGTAAGTTCTCATTGTTTTGGTAGGTTGCTAAAGAAAACTATCTGTAGGCAATATGCAGATCGAGTAGACCTCCAAGTCTGACTTTGTGACTCTTCAGTGTGAAGAAAGGTGACCGACCACCAGAGAGGTTTTGTAACTCCAATATTTTTCTTCACCAGCTTGTTTTTTCTTTTATTTATAGTAGTCTGTTCTTTTCTGTTTGCTCTCATGAACTATTATACTTGGGTATATTATACATAGCAAACAAAAACCATTTCATTTTAGCTTTTTACAGAAGCTTTATTATACATCTCAGATGTCTCAGAATCTGAGGTATACCTTTAACAAGTTACAAAAGCAGGGAATAGAGCATTTGTCAGTAAATCGTCAGTGAAATTTCCCTTAGTCACAGTGATGTATCACTTAGTGATGCAGATACTTGAAGGCAGATATGTGACTAGTCACCAGAAAGGTGGTAAGATTATGTCCACCTGGCCCAGATCATTTATTTACTCTAGTCTGTTCTGTGTGGAGAGATGTGGAGATTATATAGACTGTTAGGCTTTCTCTTCTAGGAACCTGAGTAGGAAAAGTTAAAGCAGATGGTTAATAGCTACAAATTTATGCTTGGTGTACCTTTGTGTATTGCAGCCTCAGGGTTTATCATTTCTTTTGAGACAGGATATATAACTTGCTACATAGTGTAACTTACATACATACTGGCCTTAAATTCATAATTTTTCTGTCTCAGCCAACTGAGTGCTAAAATTAAAGGTGTATATCACCATACCTGGCTCACGTCTTATAATTTGATTCTGATCAAGTTAGAAATCTTATAAATCTAAATCCAGAAGAAATAATATAGACAGCTTGATTTATTTTTGCTATCCTATTATTTTGTTATTGTTTTCTTTTTAGTATTCTTAGCACAAAACTTGGAAATATTGCTAGTAATAAAATTATTTTTAATCTCAATATTGGTCTTAGTATGTTTACTTATTTGTATCTGCCACTATGCTTTAAGGGCAGAAGTCTTTTTCCATGTTAAAGTTTAAAAGAACCTTATTTCCAGAAGATTCCATGCTGAGGGCTTAATATAGTAGGATATTGCACATTTTTTTCTATGTCTTAAAAATTATCAGAAATTACATTTGATGTATAGGATTGTTTAAGATGTAGAATATGTACTTTTCATATAGAAATATCTTAACTATTTTCAAGATTTCAAAAGGAGCCTCCACCCCATATAGGAATTTCTTTTTCTTTATTGTTTTTTTTTTTTTCTTTTTAGGAGGAGACAGAGTCTAATTAATTTGCTCAGGCAGGCCTTAAAAACATACACATTCATATTCTCTCCCTCCCTCCCTCTTTCCCTCTCTTTCTCTTTCTCTCTCTGTCTCTGTCTCTGTCTCTCTCTCTCTCTCTCTCTCTCTCTCTCTCTCTCTCTCTCTCTGTGGCTTGTACTGGATTGTTTTAATTTTGGTCTCTAGGATATTACTACTCTACATAATATTTTATTGCAAAATGAATATACAGAACCCATATATGGCCAGTTTTGTACATTTTTTGTGGGTAGTAATTTTGCATGAATGGTTCTTACAACTTTTTTTTTTTTAATGTTATTAGGGAACAATGTTGCAAGCCATTGAAAGATACATGAAGCAGGCCATTGTGGATAAAGTCTCCAGTGTATCCAGTTCAGCACTTGTATCTTCCTTGGTAAGTGATGAGGCAGCTGTTTGTTTCATGCTCTAGTTTCTAGTTAAAAAAATAATCTCTGTTGTTCTCTTACAAGAGAAACAGGTAAAAATGTATGTACATCCTGTTACTTTATCCAACTGTGTTTTATTTGGAAGAACACTGAGCAGTTTTAATGGGTAGTAAAAACTTGAACTTACCTTGGTGAGAGCTTTGGGGACCTGAAAATTGTGCACCTACTGAAGGTGGTTGAGATAAGAGTAATGGACAGAAGAAACAGCACTGGGTTTTACATTCTTCCTTTGTGCCCTTATGTTTACCTCTTGCCTCTCTGTCCTTAGCTTCCATTGGTTTCCTCTGTCTGTGTCCTTTAAAGTCTCCCTTATCACTTCTGAATTTCCCTGCAAGAAACGGCCTTTTGTTTCAGAAATAGCTTTTCTTACTCCTTTCATCAAAACAAAATTATTTATTAAAACCTTATACATTGCATGTGATCAAAAGCAGAAAATGGCGGGACTAGAGAGACTGCTTGGTTGATGAAATGCTTACCAGTAATCATGAAGACTTGAGTTAGAGTCTCAGAACCCACACAAAAAGACAGGTATAAGGCATATGCTTATAATCCCGCTTTGGGGGTTGGTGGGGGAGGGGTGTGGAGAGAAGCAGATTTCTGGAGCTAGCCAGCCTAGACAATTGTCAGGCCACAGGTTCCAGTGAGAGATCTTGCTTCAGAAAATATTTGGCCTCTAGACTCTGTATACACGTGCACACCTACCCATGACACTCCACCCCCAGGAACAAACATACCTACCCATACATGCATACAAATGATTAGAGCAGTGAAATCACAAGACTGATTCTAGGATGTCAGGGATCAGGTTTTAGATCAAGGAGTATGTTGTATTGTATTCTGTCTCTTTGTTGTAGAGGAATTTCCTGCAAGTAAAGCTTATACTAACATTATTGAAATACCATTCTCTTTGGCACTTCTGTTTTTTTCTCTTTTGTTGCTCTCCTTTGCTTGCCTCTTTCAGCTTACAAAGGTATATGTGTCTGTTACTTTTCAAAGTGAAGAAAAAAATTACAGTTTACAGTTGCCTTAGGAAAAGAGACATGGTAGACTTAAAAAGTAGCATTTTCAGTGTTTGGGAAATTTCTTTTAGTAATTTTGCAAGAAACTTAACTCACGTTTCTTGTCTAATGATCATGCATCATATATTCTCCCTATTTTTGTAATCAGCACATGATGAAGATAAGCTATGATGTGGTTAAACGATGGATAAATGAAGCCCAAGAAGCTGCATCAAGTGACAATATTATGGTGCAGGTACTATCTTTGAATCTTATCATCTTATGTCTCAGGACAAAGTTGATTATCCAGCATTAAAGGCAAATTTTTTGACATATGAATTCACTTATTAGTCATATTATCAAGTAGGTATCTTACTAATTTTGATTGTTTCCATTGGCTTTCAACTGTTTGGTATAAGATAGTTGACCTCCAGTAGGAATGTTCAGGGAAGACTCTTCGATAGACATGTTTACTCCAAAGGGATTCATAATGCATTCCAGTCTTTTATCTGAAAATAATTTGTGTAAAAGAAAACTCTTAGGTGTTGATGGTAGATGTTATTTAAAAAATAGTCATTTTTATTGTATAAACATTAAGAAATTTTATCGGGGCTGGAGAGGTGGCTCAGTGGTTAAGAGTACTAACTGTTCTTCCGGAGGACCTGAGTTCGATTCCCAGCATCCACATAGCAGCTAACAACTGTCTGTAATTTCAGACACCCTTACACAGTTATACATGCAGGCAAAACACCAATTCACATAAAATAAAAATAAATATTTAGAAAAAAATTTATCAAAACAATCTTAAGATATTTATCAGGCTATTCTTATCAAAAGGAATATGATCAAATTTTTAACTGGTAGTTTTATGTAAAATCTCTTTATATGATTGAGAAAGTGTTAATTTTTATGGCTTCTTGTATTAGTATATTCAATAATGTGAAAAAAGTCATTTTTTCTATTCCAAGACATCTCTTGGTCTAATTTTGATCATTGTACTTTTATATAAAGTACCATGAAACTCTCCTAGCCTACTTTAGGAGATTAATCCTTCGATAAGGTGGTGACGGATTAAAAGTTACTTGAAGGGGTCTTGAACCAAATTCACTGGCATGTACTTATAGTCCCAGCATCCAGGAGACTGAGGTAGGTCTAGCTTTGGGTTGTATGCAATCCTTTTCTTACTTGTTTTCTCTGAATTACAACTTCTGAAGTAAATTAGACTCTTTTTTTTTTTTTTTTTTAGTGTTCTCTGTGTTTAATTCCATATAAAAAGATATTGTATTTTGTCCATTTGACTTGCTTATATTTTTTTGAAAAATCTTTTGTCTAGTTCCATGCAGTTATCTTTCCTGTAGGTGTCTGGTCCTAAGCTCATGGTGCACTTTGTCTTGTTCTTAGTACCACGCATTGGGAGTGCTTTATCACCTTAGGAAAAATGACCGACTTGCTGTCTCCAAGATGTTAAATAAGTTCACCAAATGTGGTCTCAGATCACAGTTTGCATACTGTATGCTGATTCGCATCGCCAGTCGCTTACTGAAAGAAAGCGAGGATAGGTGAGTACCCTAAGCGACTGGTTTAATTTACAAGTTAATCTGCCTTAGAATTTCTTTTTCAGTATTATTTGGGAAGTACTGCCTTTACAGATAAGTTGGTATTCTCCAAATTAAAAAGGAATTGAGGATTCTAAGTAATACATTTGTTTACCTTAATGTATATAATAATATACCTACAAACTGATAGTGGACAAAAAACATTGTAGAACATAAATGTACAGATGATTGAATGTGATAGCTAGGAAGTACATTAAGAATCATCTTGTATATTTTGTATTTTTATAAGAGAGAGTGTTGAAATAGTAAATGGAATGATTTGCCCAAGGTGACCTTGGAAGTGTGAGTTACACATGGACTTGGCAGTGATACTGTAGCAGTCCGGGGCGGGGGGGGGGGGCAGGAAGAAGGTTGAGACCTTTCAAGGTATAGCAAACTTGGAGCAAAGAAGCATCCTCATCCCAAATGGCTATGGCTTTTCCTTTTTAACTTATAGACAGGATCTCTCCAGGTTAGCCTCTCTTGCCTTAGCCTCCCTAGTGCTGGGATTACACGTATATATACTACTACCTGGCCAGTTATGGCTTAACTTTAAAATAGATTTCTCATTTGATCTGTTAACACCAAGATCCCTAGACTAAGTATCAAAGCATTGCCGAGAAGGGAAGCCTAATAATCTGTTTTTCAGGTCATTTTTGAGTATAGATAGCATGCTGAATTTGATTAAAACCAAAACAGCTGAACCCTGGTTAGCTACTGGCTTCTCATAACAGAAAGAACTTGCTGTTTTCTTGTTTTAAGTATCCTTTTTATGGCAGCCTGTGCTTGAGTTTGTTAAACTGGACAAAGAGGCAAGAACAGTATGACTTTAGAGAAAGTATCAGAAACAGATTCACTGGTGACCGGCATGTTGAACTTAGTTAACAGTGGCTTTAGTAATAGTTCCACCATAGGGCACCTTTTCTAATATGGTAGATGCACTTTTTTTTGGAAGTGCTTTTGGTAATTGAGACTGATTTTACAGCTTTTATTACTTTTGGAATCAGGTCTGTTGTAAAAGGTTCTGGCCTGGACTTTCTGGGCCTAGATCAAAGGTTTAGTCTCACTCTTGGCCCTACTTAGCCTCAAATAATCACACACAGGCTTATATTATTTTTATTCTGATTGACCCAGGGCCCAGACATGCAGCTTGCTAGCTCTTTAGTCTTACACTAACCCATCTTTCTTATCCTGTTCGGCTGTGCTACTCAGTACCTTTTCTTAGAGCAGCATTTCAGCTTCTTTCCTCTGTGTCTGCTGCCGTCTCCTCCTCATGCCCCTGTCACATCCCTGTGGCATCTCTCTGGAGTCTGTTGTCTGGCATCTGTCTCTGTTCTTCCTGAACTCATAGTTTTCTTAGCCTGGTACTCTCACCCACACTTCCTGTTTGCCTTTGGCCAATCAGCTTTTTATTAAACCCGTAGGCGGGACAAATATTTACAACATTACCAGCATAGTCCTACTACACAGGTCTGGTAATCGGATGGTTTCCCATTCTTTTAACTTTAGAGACATATTTAAACATCATAGATGGGATGGTTATGCTTTTAGAGTGATATAGCTGACTAAAATTTGATCCTTGGGTGATTGACTCCTGTGACTTAAACAGCTTAATATCTTTAGAATTTAGTTTTTTTTAACTGTGAAATAGTCTATCTGTCTGAATTATTGTATAGATTTAAGTCATGTATATTGTCATTAAAGCATATAAATTACTAAAGAACAAAGTATTATCCTTGACCACATCTAATGTAGTTTACATACAAACCATTTGTAACAGCCTAAAGCCCAAGCTGATAGTATTACGTGGCAGTGATTCTTTAAACATCTGACCATGCAAGCATCTGACTATAGATAGATATATCAGGGTAAACAGGTATTTCTGATGCTTCTCATAATGCCCCTCTGTTATCTGACAAAATTTTTCCTGATGAGATGCAACACATACATCTATTCACCCCAAATAGGGAACTTAGGACATACTAAAGTAGAAATACCACCTAAGTCCAGTTTGATGAATGAATGAGTTTTACAGGATTATGGGTGGGAGGTTACTTATAGGACCAGAAATGACTCAAAGAAAGCATCATTATTAGGGCACACCCCAGCATAGCTGACAGCTCACACAAGCTAGGTAACCTGGAGCACACTGTGTAATCTGCAGGCAGCTCCGCAGGTTGGAATATGTCCTTTCCAAGTAACTCTGCTCTAACTCTCTTACAGGCAGCTCTGCTGGGTTTTGCTTCTTTTAAGCAGCTGTTTAGTCTCAGATACTTCTTTGTAGCTCTTCTCCTCTGAGAGTCTTCTCTGTAGCTCAGATTGTCTAAGTCTTCTTTGCAGCTCTGTTCCTATTAATCTGGCAGAGAGTAGCCTAGTGAATCTGGTCAGTTTCAGGAATTTCCTGAAGCTATTTTTAGTTACCTTTCTGCTTAAGGAGCTTCCCTAAAGGATGGAGTGTTTCCCTATTGGAAGAGATTGTTACATGTCATTCCACCTCTTTCTTCTATCTGTGAGTCTTGGAAGAGATGACTATAGATCTCCACTATGGCTAAGAAATAGGCCATCATGCCACAGCAATAGTCATTTGTTCTCAGGAACTTCACCAGTGGTTATGAGTTGAGGCTGACAACAACAGTGATCTGTCTATTAACACACATGTTTAGAAGGCGTTTGACAGGCACATTACATCCATCTAGAAAAACCGTAGGGCTTGCTTCCTTATTGGGACCTATGACCTTCCTAGCTGCAAATTTTTGTCCTGGCTTACAGTTTCAGATTTGAACTCCATTCTGAACAATGGGCCTTAAATCAATTGGAAGGCTGTTGGTCTTACCCACATTAGTCCAGCCACTATTGCGCAAGCAGGCTCATCCTGCCTAGCATATTGGTATTTTAACACCTAGGGTCTATAGCCAAACATGTAAGACAGCTAGCAGGGTAGAAGTTCCCTGTCCAGTCTCAGCTTAATTTTTTCATTCCTATAGTTAGAAAATGTACATACCATTTTCTTAGCATAGGATCTTACCATCCAGTTCTGGTATACAGACAACAGCAGTAGCATTAGCCTTTATTGTTTGTGGGCCCTCGGGCTCCCCTAGCCAACAACTCACTCACAGGGAGGTAGCCCATCCCTGGCACTAGGGTTTTCATTCAGTAACCTTATGGACTCTGGAGGTGTCTATTTTCACCCATGTAAGGTACCTTTTGACTTTGTTTCCCTTTCAGTTAACCCAGCAGTGTTAGGGTGGTAAAGCAGATGAGAGTACCCTTGCACTTGCTTGTCTCCAGTGACTCTCCAGATCTGCAAAGCACTCAGGTCAGCATTGTGTCACCTATAAAATGAAACCTTCAGAGGATGGGTAGGACAAGGCAACATGCTGAACTACCACCCCATAGCAAACATTGGTGTTGTTCCACAGATAGATAACCTTGGGCAAGCACTGTCAGAGTGCTTTCCATCTGTTCTGAGCAAGTGCCAGCTAGCCCCGGAAGTTTGCAACTAAGAAGATACCAAAGGAGAACATAAGTAACTAATAATAGAGCATGGAAAAGCTCTGTCCAGACCGAGAGGCAGCTCACTCCCCTGATCCACTGCAGAGCAATAAAAGGAACACCTCAGAGTGGTGAAGGGATAGGACAGGAAACATTTTTATCTGAGATAATTATGAATAAATCTCTGTCTATCTGACTGGTAAAATAAGGAAACATACATGCCTTCTGATGGCAACTTTTTCTTTTACTTCTTAAAAATGGTCCCTAACTCTTTCTGTTTCCATTCAGCTACATATCTTTACATTGCTGCATTCTATACATACAACTGCATACTTTACATACATATGACCATACATCTCTATACACAGTTACATCTATTTTCATGTCTTCACAACTTTCTCTTACATACATCTTCTTTGCCTCCACAGTTACAAATCTCCATACATCCATAGCTATTCATCTCATATACATAGCTCTCTCACCATATAAAACTTTACACATTCTCATACAGCTCTTTGCATAGTTCCTATACATAACAACTCTTTCACATAGCTTTATCTCTCTCATACAGTATTCATACACATATACCTCTTCTGTTAACATTGACTCACTCTTTGCTCATTCATCCTCTCATCCATAGTTATTTATCTCATCTCTTACCATATAATATTTTACATTGTTTTTGCACATTCTCATACAGCTCTTGCATAGTTCCTATATGTAACAACAACTCTTTCACATAGCTTTATCTCACACATTTATTCACATATATATGCTTTTTTCATTCTTCACTCACTCTTTGCTCAATCACTCTCTCTCCATTCATTATCTCACATATCTCTCACCTTCTCTTTATGCAGCTTCTCCTCCTTCTCCTTGTCCTCTCATTCAGCACATATACATTCACATTCTGCATAGCTTCAGCCCTGCATTCTGCTGCTCTTACACTCTCTCATACATACACACTCATTCCTCCTTCCCTTTGCCCTCTATATTGCTGCTGCTCCCTCTCTATCCTTAGCCAGGTCACTTTTTAGGAATCTCAGACCTTCAGGGCTGAACTGAGATACTGAGATACCAAGTTTCATGGACTGAGCAGCTACTCAGATCTCTGCTTTTACAATGTATACATGATCATTGTTGGACTGTCTGGCTCTAGTCTTATAATGTATATATAATTTATAGGCTCTGTTTCTCTAGAGAGCCATGCCTATTAGGTAGATGTTTTGAGTATGTCTCAGGATATGTTGAAGTTTCATTCCCATCAGGCATACACAAAGATTGGAGCAGCGTGAGGTGGCTTATATATATAAATCCTACTACTGGAGAGGCTGAGGCAGGAGGATTGCCAGTAGTTAGAGGCTGGTCTGAGCTTCACAATGAGTTTCAGGTTAGTCTAGCCTACAGAGTAAGACGCTGTCTCAAAATTCATGCATATATATACATGCATATACATATTTATGTGCATATACATTTATATATAAATAAAATAACAGAAGTAAAAACTTAGAAACTTCATTGAACTCTGATGTCTAGAGATAGAACCTTTGAGAAGTAATTAGGACTAGATAAAATCATCAGGGTGGAACCCCATGTTAACTACTAATACCTCTTCAAGAAGAGAGAGTACCAAGAATACAGCTTGTGCAAACATTCGCTGACTCTTGCTGTGTGTGCCCCTGTATTCTGGCCATGTATATAGTGAGACACTCCCGCCCCTGTATTCTGGCCATGTATATAGTGAGACCCTCCCTTAAAACAAAGTAATCTTTATAATCTTTGATACCACGTTTTCAATGAATTACCAGGTTTTCTAGGAAAAGATAGCATGATTTATATTTTTATTGAAATAAAGTCTGTAGGAATAAATTTTCCAAAACGTGCACGTGTCTCTACACAGAAAATTATGAAATACTATTTAATGTGTTACTTGAAAAAAACAAAGTCTATATTATGTTTTTATAGTGAAATATTCAATATTATAGTAATGTCATTTCTTTAAATTGACCTGTGGTTTTCATGAGTCTATAGTAAAAAACCTCAGTCATTTTATAAATGCCAAAAAAAATGCATACATTATATGAAAAGACATGGGGCTAGGGAGATGGCTAAGAGGTTAAGAGCACTGACTGTTCTTCCAGGGGTCCTGAGTTCAATTCCTAGCAACCACATGGTGACTCACAACCATCTATGATGACATCTGGTAACCTCTTCTATATACTATATGCATAATAAATAAATATTTTTTTTAAAAAAGAAAAGACATGAACAAGAAGGCTTAGTCTTAGGATGAAACAGTCCAAATGTACATCAGTCCTGGGATCCAAAAGTAAATTATAGTGTGTTCATGCGAATAATATACAGTAGAAATGGGCAGTTTCTTCTGGGTGCAGCCACCTGGATAAATCTAAGAGGTCATGCACAAAAGAACATTCTGGTCCTAGGATGTGGTTTATGCAACACCATAGGTTTAGTCTGCAGTACTACAAACAGCAGCAAGGGAGAGTGAGGGGAGATTGATTCCATTTATGTTCATTTCAGTGGTAAGAGGCTGAAATGGGGTCTCACTGTGTATCCTAAGCCTAGTTTGGAGCTCACATTGACCCTCCTGTCTCATCCCCTTGTTGCTGAATACTGGGATTACAAGTATATGCCATCATACTTGGCTCACTAACATTCATTTTAGACTTAATAAGCTAATATTAAAGGTTAAGGTAGGACTGGAAATTTGATTCAGTACAGAGCACTTGTCTAGCATGTAACCCTGTTGAGTTTAAGTTCAGTGCCATCAGACAAAAGAAAATAAGCCAGGCAGTGGTGGCACACGCCTTTAATCCCAGCACTCAGGAGGCAGAGGCAGAGGCAGGTGGATCTCTGTGAGGCTATATAGAGAAACCCTGTCTCAACAAACCAAAGACCAACACCAAAGCTAGCAAGAAAACAGCGATTGTCTGAGATAGTGTTTGTGAGGTGGCCTAGAGGGGCTTCTGGAGTTTTTGAAATACTTATTTTTCTTATCATGTTAATCTTGTAATCATTCCCTTAAGAATCACATACTGTATTATCAATTGTTACATAACAAGTTACTCTAAAGTTTACTAGACTAAGCTAACATCAAACAATAAACATTTATTTTCCTTAACAATTTCTATGACATTTTTTTCTCATATTTTCTGTCTATCTTTTTTCTTGGAGAGGGGGTCTCATGTTAGCCCAGTTTGGCCTTGAACTTCACTATGGAGCCCAAGCTGGCCTTGAATTACTAACTCACCTCTTCCTCCCAAAGTATTATGGTCATGTTCTGTCATACTCAGGTAGCTACTAGGTGTTTGGGGTCTTTCTTTCAGTTGCAGTCAGGATAATTGTTTGGGTTACAGTAATCTTGTAGGCTGAAAAATGTGTCTTAAATTATTTTACTGGTGTTTTGTTGGCAGAAATATCTCAGTTCTTTGCCATTTTTCCTCTCCATATTGTTGCTTCAGTGTCTTTACAGCATTGGCATTCTCCAGAACAAGAGAGAAAAGTGCATCATTTTTTCTGACCTAGTCTTAGAGAACCACACCAACGTTTCTGTTGGATAGAAAGGCTAGCCACATTAAAAGGAACAAGAATATGCAAGAATCATTGGGGACTGTTGTCAAGTTTGACTATTATGTTAGTTGTAGGCTGCCATCACAAAATACTTACATAACATGTTCACTGCTGTGAACATGTAGCAATAGCTAGCCCACAAGCTTCCTGTAATTCTCATGTCTCTGTCTCCTATCCTGCCTTAAGACCACCAGGATTATTGTGGTGTGCTATTCTGCCTGACTTTATGTGTATTCCAGAGATCCATACTCAGGTCCCAGCCCAGAAGTTGGTATTTCTAAGTCAAAATTTTTGAATGTTGAGATATGTGTGTATGTGTGTTCTCATGGGTGAGTGCATGTGCATGTACGTTGGGCATGTATACATTTTCATGTAGAGGCCAAAAATTTACATTTACATTTACATCAGATGTCTTCCTTGAGTGATTTCCACTTATTTACTAAGAGAATCCATCACTGAGCCCCGAGCTTACTGATTCACGTAGTCTAGTTGGCCAGCTTCCTCAGGTCATTCCCTGTCTTGGTCTCCTGAGAACCTGGCTTACACGCCAGTTGGCACTCCCACACAGCTTTTATGTAAGTATTGAAGAGCCATACTTTGGTCTTTATACTTGGTGACATGCACTTTACCCACTGAGCCTTCTTCTTAACTTCTAAACCATTTTTTAAAAATTATTAAAACTATAATAATAAGCTCTGTGATTCCAGGGGAATCATAACATAATAAGTTGTGATTAGAATGTGGTATTGAAATGAAAGTATGCTGTCTTTGTTTGGGAAGGAAATTATAATTAATCTTTGACCTCAAAAATGTACTGGTTATTAATTTTCTTAGTTCATGTTTTGCTTTTGCAATAGAGTACTAGAAAGTGAGTAGGTTATAAATAGTAGTTTATTTGGCCTACTTTTTGGGAACTGGCATGTCCAGGAGCATGGCACCAGCGTCTGGCAATGGTGTTTTTGCCATGTCAAACAAGGCAGAGGTATGATGTTGTGCGCCCATGTCCATTTGAAGAAGAAAAGGAAAAGGCAACAAAACCTTCCCGTTAGTATAATCTCTTCTATGGTAACCCATCTGCTGCGTTAACAGCCATCCAAAGGTCTGTACGACTGGATTAAGTCTTTAAAGTTTCATCTCTTAACAGTTGTCTTTTGGAGCCTAAATTTCCTGTTCATAAACTTTGGTAGATATGTTTAAACTATAGCAGTAATTAAGAGCAAAAATTGAATAAAAACTTTTTAACCTTTTAAAAGAAAAAAGTGGTACAAGGTCACAACTGAATGTTGTTAGAGGGAAAGATAAAATGATACATATAAGTAGGAGACAAGATGGAAATGTCATTGTATTACATAGCTCTTGCTGGGTGGAACATTGGCCTCAGACTTACTTCTTAAAATGACCATTTATTTCACAGTTACCATCATCTGGGATCTGATGGCAGTTTAGCTGCCTGGTTCTGATGTGGAGTACCTGAGTATGCAGTCTTGTGGGTAGGCCTGCAGTCATATTTCACTGGAGGGTCTACTCATACTTTGCTCATATACTTGTTGGCAAGCCTCACTTTTTTCCTGGCTGCTGGCCAGATGTTCTGCTTTCCCACCCTTGAGAGCTTTTCATTGGCTGTCCAATGTCCACTTAGCATGACAGCTACCTTCTCCCAAAGCAAGTTTATAAGAGAGAGAACCTAACTTGGAAACTGCAGTGTTTGTAACCCAGACTTGGGTGCTGTTGCTTTTCTTATATCATACTGATGCAATAATGTACAAGGAAACTACACAGGATTTGAATAGTCAACAATGAGCCCATCTTTATTGGCTGTCTAGCACACAAAATATGTGATATATCGTAATAAACCTAAGTATTACCTATTGAAAGAGGTTCAAATTTCAAACAAAAACAGAAAGAATATGGTTGATCTATATGTCACTAATAACAAAATTGACATCATATTTAGGATGCTATATCCAATGTTATTTAACCAGTGTCTTTTTAAAGAAAGATTGGGGGGGGGGGGCTGGAGAAATGACTCAGAGATGGCTGCTCTTCCCGAGAACCTGGGTTCAATTCCCAGCACCCACATGATAGCTCACAACTATCTGTAACTCTAGTTCAAGGGGATCTGACACCCTCACACAGACAGAACAGCAATGCAAATAAAAATAAAAAGGAATCATTAAAAATGATAAGGTACATATGGAAAATGAAAAACCTTAGTTGTATGCATATTGTGTGTATAGGACTGAGTGATTGCATACATTAAGAAATAGCATATTATTTCTAGTACCCTGGCATCTTTATGTATGCTACTTGGTTATAATTATTGATCTTTAGAAGAACAACTAATTTGACATTTAAAGCACTCACTTCTTTGCTTTTCTTTATATTTTTTAATCCCTTTATATTAATTCCTAAACATTGAAGTTGTTTAATCTTGTGCTGAACATTTTATTGATAGACTTATGTTGCATTGTGTACCTTGGTTTTTTTTTTTCTCACTTAGAATTCTATAGTAAGAATCACACTTGGTTTTGTTTATAGCTATTCATTCATACATATTTCCTTCATAATTTCCCAGCCTATTCTTCTAAGAATAGACATCTGGGTTGCTTTCTGGGTTTGACACTTGTGAGTAAAACTTCTGTAAATAGCTTTCTTGCCTCACACTACTCCTGTCTTCATTTGTTTTTGTTGCTATAAAAATATAAATAGATGGTGTTCGATTTACAATAGTTTGACTTGGGATTTTTTTAAAAAAAAACTTTATGACAGGTAACAGCAGTACGCATGGGGTAACCCTTTTCTCAGGCCTTCAGTGGGGTGCTTTATGATGATGAGCAGCAACAGCAGCAATGACTCATAGCTCCTAGTGTGCAGTATGAGGGTGGACAAATACACTCCAAGTGTGATGTGCTACTAACCCATAATGTTTGGTAGATAGGCATAAAAGGTTTTTGGGTTATATTGTTTTCATTTATAATGAGTTTATTAGAACAAACCACATTGTAACTTAAGGAGCATCTGTATCTAAGACCAAGGAATTTATCATAAGAGATGTTGGATCTGGCTCAGTTCTAGAGGTTGGGAAGCCCAGAGCCTGCTGCTGGCATCTGCTCAGCATCTGAAAAGCTGAGACAGAGGAGAGGTGTTACTTGAGGCATCTTCTCTTATAACTTTACTCTTGTCCATTATTATGGCCCAACTCCCATGATGCCATCTAATCCTAATTGCCTCCCAAAGGCTCCACTGTAAATAACATAACATAGATTTGAGGATTAAGTTTTCAATGCTGAACTTCTAAGGAACACCTTTAAACCACAGCAGTCTCCATAGCCCTATTTTCATGGTTCACACATTTCTTTACAGTATATAAGGAAGTGTGGGACAGTGAGATTATTGTTATATATATACCTCTGCACTTTATAGGTAACAGTTTTTTCAACAGTTGTTGGAAATGGTTTCCAATGGTTGGAATGTTCAATACACATTCTATGGTGAAAGGAGATTCCCTGAAGCTGAGATGTGGAATTGTAAAGTTCTAATTGAAGAAGAACCTTATATAGTTTTAGTGAGCTGTAGCTTACAGACTATAACACTTGCCTTTTGAAAATGTAGCTAGTGTTTTACTATATTCTGAAAGTTAGATCACTATCATAAAGAAGTCCTAATTCAATTAACAGTCACTCTTCATTCTTCCTTTCCTCTGCCCCTAGAAAGGCTGGAAAACATTTATTATTTCACTCAGTGTAGTATGTCAGTGTACATCTGTACTGTGGAAGTGCCAGTCTTTCTTCCTTTCTTTTCTGTGGCCGAATACCATTTATTCTATTATGTAGATGTATGGCAGTTCATTTACCCATTCATTCAGGGATCGAATGAATGATAATAACATTTGGATTGTATCCACTTTGGGCTATTATGAAGAATGCTGCTTTAAACTGTGTGTGTGTGTGTGTGTGTGTGTGTGTGTGTGTGTGTGTGAGAGAGAGAGAGAGAGAGAGAGAGAGAGAGAGAGAGAGAGACAGAGAGACAGAGAGAGACAGACAGACACAGAGAGACAAGGTCTCAATTTGTAACCTTGGCTGTCTTGAAATTCATAGAAATCCACCTGCCTCTGCCTTCTGATTGCTAGGATTAAAGGTATGCACCACCATGCCTGGCTCAGCATGTGTAAATTTTATTGTGAATGTATTTCAGTTCTTAGTTTTTATAAGTATATACTTCAAATCGGAACAGCAGGTCCCTAGTCAAACTCTGTGCTTAACTTGGCACTGCCAAACTATTTTCCAAAGGAGCATTTTTATCAGCAATGTGCTAGTGTTCTCATTATTATCTGTTTTAGTAGGCCTGTCCTAGTAAGCATGAAGAGGTTGTATAAATTTACTTGTTTTAATTTGCATTTCTCTAATTACTAATGATATTGGTATCTTTCATGTACTTATGTATCATCTTTGGAAAAAAATCTCTGAAATCTTTGCCTATTTAAAGTTGAGGTTATTTGTCTTGTTATTATTGGATTCTGTTAACAGATGCATAGTT
Organism: Sigmodon hispidus; assembly: GCA_004025045.1. Taxonomy (NCBI): domain Eukaryota; kingdom Metazoa; phylum Chordata; class Mammalia; order Rodentia; family Cricetidae; genus Sigmodon; species Sigmodon hispidus. The sequence goes on from PVIH01003592.1 coordinate 118,693, forward strand.
TGCAGATATTTCCTCTCTTTGTTGCCTTTTCACTTTTTTCATAGAAGCTTTTGTGTACAGAAGCTTTAAATTTTGATCAATTCTAATTTATAATCTTTTTTTACTTGCTTGCTTGTGGTTTTGGTGTCACACCTAAAAAAAAATCTGTTGCCTAATCCAAAGGTCACAAAAATTTGTTTTCAGGGTTTTATCTTTAAATTTTAGGTTGTGGGGCTGGAGAGATGGCTCAGCGGTTAAGAGCACTGACTATTCTTCCAGAGGACCTGAGTTCAATTCCCAGCATCCACATGGCAGCTAACAACTGTCTGTAATTCCAAGATCTGACACCCTTACACGGTTATACATGCAGGCAAAACACCAATTCACATAAAACAAAAATAAATATTTTTTAAAAATTAGGTTGAGATCCACCTTGAGAAAATTTTTAAAAACTTTTCAATAAATTATTTATTTTTATTTTATGTGCATTGGTGTTTTGCCTGCATGTGTGTCTGTGTGAGCATGCTGGACCCACCGGAACTAGCATTACTGACAGTTGTGGGTGCCACAGGTGCTGGGTCATCTGGAAGAGCAGTCAGTGCTTTTAACCACTGAGTCATCTCTCCAGACCCTTGAAGGAACTTTTAATGTGATCTGAAATAGAGGTTTAATTTCATTCTTTTGTATACTATTACTATGTTCTGAATACAAAATGTCCTCTTCCCCATGGAATGAAATTTAGTCTGTTGCTAGTGGTGCTGTTTTGGGAGGTTCTAAAACTTCAGGAGGTAACTGGTTTGTTGGAAGAAGTAGGTTACTGGGGAGTACTTTTGAAGGTCCTGGTCTAAGGTCCCTTCTTCACTCTCTACTTCCTTACTGTATAAGGTGAACAGTCTCCTCCCTCATACATATTTGTTCTGCCCACAGCTCGACCCCCAGAGAGACCACTGGAGACAAGGATGTCCAGAATGCAACAGCAAGGTTTATTAGCAGCACAACACAAGCCAGTCAGGGAGCTTACTCCAAGCTTCTGTGTTAACAGAGCAAGGAGGAGTGCTGTCTTTGGTTACAAGGGATCTTTAATAGGCAAAAGTTACAACAAAGTTGGTTGCATGGAGACAGGGTGCTGACGTGCTGTGGATTGGCTTGTGCTTAGGGTCGTTCTGCCCCACCTGGATGGGACCCGCCTGGACCATACCTGGGGTAGCTGGTTTTTCCTAGAACTGAGCAAGCAAGAATCTGTTCCTCTCCCAGAACTGGGCAGATGTCTTGGCTAATCTCCCAGAGCTGGGCAGGTAGGAGGCAATTCTTCTCTCAGACTGGGGAGGTCCCCTGCTAGGTCTAGTCTTTTAGGACATGTTCTTCTCCCAGAACTGGGCAGCCTCCCTCTCCCCACCAGAAATGTGAAACTAAACCTTTTTTTTTTTTCTTACCTTTTTATAAAATATCTACTAGAATGCAAAATGGGGTTTCTTAAGCTAAGTTTTCTCTCTTCAACATCCTGTCATAATTTTCTTCCAGAGTATATGAGACCAAACAGAAATTGACTGTTCTCTCTAAAACTGTAAGCCACACTAATTTTTTTTTCTTCTGTCCTGTTTTTGTTGGGTGTATTAGTCATAATAATGATAATACAGACTAATAGTTGTTATTTTACCATTATTTTGTAAAATATTATTTATTCGTTAAATTTACATCTTTGTTGTGGTTTTGATGTATAATCTTGATAGTTTTTTAATGTTTTGTTTTATTAACAAATTTTTGTACTTTGACAATTTTCTGTATATATTCTGGTTAACTCTCCCACACACTTTTTTATCCCCTGCTATTCCTGATGACCTTCTTTCCTACTTACAAGTCTCTTTCCCATGTTCGTGACTTTTTGTTGTGTTTTTGTGTCCCACAGTGGTTACCTAGGGCTAGTTCTCTCTATGACCACCGGTTTAGAACTATCTATTAGAACCTATGGGTATAAAACAAATGAAAACCATTCCTCCCATTTTCCCATATGGTGATATGTTGTACAGAGCCAAGGCATGAAGGGTCAGGCTTGACCCATCCCTTTAATCCCAGCACTTGGGAGGCAGTGATCCTGTAGATCTCTGATTTTAAGGTCAAACAGAGACATATGACGGTGGCATACACCTTTAATCCTAGCACTAGGGAAGTTGAAGGAGGAAGTGATAGCTGGGCAGAAAGAGGAGGAGGAGGAGCTCTTCCCTTCACCTGAGGGCTGAGAGGCAGTCTGGGGATTGGGGAGACAGGACCTTTCTGTTTCCACCTGAGGAGTTGGCTAGGTGAGAAGTGGTTATGACTTGTTTCTCTGTCTCTCTAATATTTCAGCTTTCCCCCAATATTTAGGTCTGGGTTTTTATTTATAATACCAAGTAGAGTTTGTGCGATACTCCCAGGTTCAGTGTTAGTTGTCAGTAATTCATAAGTAAGTGGTAGGGCCTAGTGACCTCCTCCCTACTTGTAGCTGTTAGGAAAGCCTGATGTGTGAGTCCAGTACCTGTAGACTCAGCTGCTGTGAATCTGTGATTTCCATGGACTTGTAATGTAATGCTTCTATCCTCTGGCTCTTAGATTTTTTTCCTATCCCTCTTCTGCAGTGTTTCCTGAACCTTGGTGAGTGGTATAAATGCCTTATTTAAGTCTGAGCACTCAGATGCTCTTAGCATCTTATGTGGCCATGAATCTCTTTATTCCCCTCCATTCATTGCTAGGAGAGGCTTCTCCGTTTAAATCTGAGAATAGCCTTGTCTGTGGGTATAAACAGACATTTAAAAATGATTTGATTCTCTTGACACTCTGTTTTTGAATTTATTGTCTATTTGGATTTTCTTTCTTTTTTAAATATTTATTTATTTATTATGTATACAGTATGCAGAAGAGGGTATCAGATGTCATCATAGATGGTTGTGAGCCACCATGTGGTTGCTGGGAATTGAACTCATGACCTCTGGAAGAACAGTCAGTGCTCTTAACCTCTAAGCCATCTCTCCAGCCCGGATTTTTTTACTATTTAAAAAAAAACCTGTTTTTTAAATTTTGCCCAGTGGTTTTATTGTATTATGCTCTTCCCATTAATTTTTAGGAATTCTTAATATGTAATAATAGAAGTTCCTGGACTGGAGAGATGGCTCAGCGGTTATGAGCACTAACTGTACTTCCGGAGGACCTGAGTTCGATTCCCATCATCCACATGGCAACTAACAACTGTCTGTAATTCCAAGATGTGGCACCTTTACACAGTTACACATGCAGGCAAAACACCAATTCACATAAAAAATAAAAATAAATATAAAAAATAGATTATAAGTATTACAGATGCATTCCCTTATATTTTAGATTGGCTATTATTTTTTTGATATCTTTGATGAACAGAAAGTACCACTTAAATGTAAAACAATTAATTTATTTGTCTTTTATTGAGAGAATGTTGTTTTGTTGTCTTATTTGAACCCCCACGTTCATATATTTTCTGTGTTATTTCAAGCATTATAGTTTTATTTTCATGTTTTGGGTCTGTATGCTACCTGAATTTTTTTCTAGATATAATATAAAATAACAACTTAATTTTTCTTATCATCTGAAAGCCAGTAGACTCAAGTGTCATTTGTTGAAATAGTCTGTGTCTACTGCCATACAGTATCAGCCTCATTGTAAGAACTGGACTATGCTTTCTCACATGTTCTGGGCTCCTGTTTCCACTGCTGCATACGGTGTGAACAGCATACAACGATGCGGATGTATGCCAGAGGCAAGTCTTTTGTTCTTTTGCAGAAGAGGTTTTGAGGTCTTGTTTTTCATTATTTCTCTCTATGTCTGTATAATTTGAACAAGAATTACTTATCTTTCTTTTCAGTGGAATTTTATTCATTCTTAGGAGACTTGCATTAAGACTATTATAACATTCAGGAGTTTTAACCTGGTTTATTAATCAGCTTTTCATCATTGAGATAAATATCTGAAAACAAAAGAAGAAAGATTTATCTTGGCTCTTGGTTTCAAAGGTTTGAGTCTGTGGTTAAGTTGCTTCATTGCTTCTGGGCACATGCATGTCAAGACATGCATGGGATGGGAAAAACTGGCATGGCGATAGGAGCCAGTCACATAGAAAGGGGCCAGGACAAGATACACCTTTCAAAGGCATGTCCCTATGGACTTACTTCAGTAAGGCCCTCCATTCTAGTAGTCCATTCATCATGAACTCTGTGGATGAATCCATTGGTTAAAGTTAGTGTCCTTAGTTGCCTCTCAGTAACTAGGGGTAAAGCATGAGCCCTCCCATGGTCTTTTTGTGGGGATACTTTACTTCTAAATCATAATACCTGTACATTCTTATTCCCAGGGGTTTCAATTACTGTGATATTGGGACTGCTTTCCCCAGACAGCCAGCCATAAATCTAAGTAGCTGGAGGTACTAAGTAAATTTTTCTCCTCCGATCCATTGATTCACTTCCAGAAAGCCCTGGCAGAAATCCAACTTGATGCCTGGTTTGCTATGACATTTTAAAAATGCAAACCAAGTACAAATGGCCAGGCGGGGCTCATAAACTCCACAGGTGTAACGTGCACTGAAGGAACGTCTTACAGAGCAAACTAGGTGCTCTGGCCCCCCGGTTGTCCATCTGCTCTGGGTCAGAGAACATAGGAGAGAAGAGGGGAAGGAGAGAAAGGAAGAGAGGAGCTGGACAGAGTGGCCTTCTCCACAGTAACCCCAGCAGTTGGAGGCTGGTCTACATAGCAAGACCGTGGCTCAAGACAATAAAATAAATAGTATACAGTTTTATAACTTTTCAGTGAATAAAGTTAATGTTTTACTAAAAGAAAGATTTTGCAATAAACACTTTTTAAAAGTTTCACCTCACCATTAATTAGAAACATACATATCAAAATACCATTTTCAGCTATCATCGTATTGACAAAATATTTAATACTTTATAGTATCAAATATTAGCTAGAATATGAATATTCTCAACATTCCTGGAAATATAAAACAGAACAGATGCTTTGGGGGGTCATTTGCATGCCTATTAAAAGTAAAAGCACATACATTGCTTGTCTATAATCCAGAAGTTTCTCTTCAAGAATTCCACAGAAGATACTTATACATAAGCTCAAGGAAATGAGATGTCAGTTCCTATATTATTTATAATGTCTGAATTTTGAGAGATATTTTTAGTATGCAGCCAACAAAAAAAAAATCATACAGAAAATTTAGTTATAAGATATTCTAAAATATTTAATCAGGAATGAATTCTATCCATATGTCTTCCTCTTTGAAAAATACTCATTGAAAAAACATGATAAAGTGAATGTGAAGACTAGCATCATTTCTATAAAAGAAAATAACTCACTGAATATTGTCTCTTGTGGTGTATGAGTGTTCAAGTGGGTGCATATGTGTATGTGGTTGCTTGTGTACATAGGTATGCATGCATATGAAGACCACAGGTCAACTTCATGCAGCTGCTCTCAATCTTGTTTTTTTTTAGCTAAAGTCTAAGGTAGTTTGAATTAAAATGTCCCCATAGGCTCATAGGGAGTGGCACTATCAGGAGGTGTGGCCTTGTTGGAGTAGGTGTGACTTTGCTGGAGGAAGTGTGTCACTGTGGAGGTGGGCTTTGAGGTCTCACATGCTCAAACTATGCCCAGTGTGGCACAATCTCCTTCTGCTTCTTGTAGATCAAGATGAAGAACTCTCAGCTCCTTCTCGACCATGTCTGTCTGCCTGTATGCCATCATGCATTTCTTCATTACAATAATGGACTAAACCTCTGAAACTGTAAGCTAGCCCCAATTAAAGTTTTCCTTTATAAGAATTGCCATGGTCCTGATGCCTTTTCACAGCAATAAAACCCTAACTAAGACAGGTTCTTTCACTGGCTTGGGGCTTACAGAATAGTCTAAGTGATTGACTGTTGGAAGTGTAAGATGAGATAAACCCTTTCTTCCCCAAGTTGCTTTTGATCAGTGTTTTATCACAGCAATACATAGCAAACTCGATAGCATTCAGCCAGGGTATTGGAAACTGTTTTAGAGCTACTTTCTGCTAGTTTCTTGAATGATATTTTTGAATATAGTATAATTTATAGAGGGTAATATTAAAAGGTAGGGATTGCATTTAATTTATTTACTGTTAAAATGTAAGGTGGGTGTGATGGATTGTGCCTGTAATGCTAGCTCTCAGGCAGAACAGGCAAGAACATTGTAAGTTTGAGGTCAGCATGGGCTACAGAGGGAGACTTTGTCCTAAGAACTACCTCCACTTTAATCTCAGCACTTGGGAGGCAGAGGCAGGTAGGTCTCTGTAAGTTCGAAGCCTGCATGGACTGCAGAGCTAGTTCCAAGACAGCCAGGGCTACACAAATAAAACCTGTCTTGAAAAACAAAACAAAGGAGAACTACCTCCCACAAAAGAAACTTAAAATAATTTTGTAGCATTGTTACATGAGAGCATGTGGTTAAGAATTGTTGTAAATTATACAATCAGAAATCGGTTCTAGTTGATTAATGGGAATTGAACGCAGTTACCTCAAGTGCCACTTAAGAGTGAGAAAGAAAGATCCATATAAAAGACTACTATAAATACTTAAAAGAAGATAATCTAGGTTTACCCACTCTGTAAACTGTAAGATAGCAAAGCAGTTTGCTGATGAGATAACTTAGTAGGTAACAGTACTCACCAGGTAAGGCTTTTATTTCTGATCCAGAACTCTAATGGAGAGAGAGTACCCACTCTAGACACTGTTCTCTAATCTCTACACATGCACACCACTTCATTCATTCTCCCCACACACATAATATACACATACATTAATAATAATAATAATAATAATAAATAACTTTTAAATAGTTTGTTTCTGTAGCTCCTGATAGCTTTTAGTAAATAAATGATTTTTTTTTTTCTGTTTAAAACTACTAGACTTCCTTCTCAGCAATGTTATATATGAATTTAAAATTTTGATCACCTAATGTATTATGTTTGTTTTTTAATTGGGGCTTCATTCTATAGCCCAGGCCTGCCTGGGACTCATAGCAGTTCTACTGCCTCTGCTTTCAAATGCTGAGATTGTAGGTGTGAGCTAACCGTGTCTAGCTGCATATTGTTTAATAATTTCATTGAGTTTAACTTAAAGATGATAACCCTACTCACTGTAAGCATGCGGTTATATAATTTATTAATATGCTTGAACAGCTGCACCACATCAGCACAGTCTGTCTCTAGAATGTTTCCGTCTTCTCTTCAAGTTGCTTGCTTTCACCTGTCATTAGTCCTTCAGCCCTTGATCTGCTTTTTTGCCTGTGTAAACATTCCATATAGATAGTGTCATATTCATGCTGTTTTCATTTAGCCTAATGTTTAGCAGTTTACTTCATTGTAGCATGGATCTTTGTTCTCTTTTATTGCTGAATCAATTGAGGGTCATTGTGTTGATTGTATTTTTACTATGAAGAGTGATAACTGTTCATAGTCAAGAACAAATTTTTGTGTGCACATTTAAGTTTTCTAGCTTACTGGAAGATAAGTCTTCAAAATACCTCCTGGTGAGCCTCTGGATTTAAGTGAATATTTGTTATGATTTTCATTCACCTCTTACCCTCCGATGTTATTGAGTCTTTTTCGTTAGTTTGTCTAAGCATTTGTCAGTCTTGTTTATCTTTTCAAAAAAGTAATTATTTCATTGATTTTTTTTTTTTTTTTGAGACAGTGTTTCTCAATGTTTTCCTGACTGTCCTGAAACTCTCTCTATGGACCAAACTGGCATCAAACTCAGAGATTCACTCAGAGATCCACCTACCTCTGCCTCTCAAGTGTGGGGATTAAAGGTGTACGCCACCACCAGCCAGCTCATTGGTCCTTTTATGGTCTACGTTTTATTTATCTCTACTCTACTCTATTATTTCTCTTTATTTCAACCTACTAATTTTGTTTGGATTTTTCTTGTTTGTTTCTAAGACTTCGAGGTATATCACTAAGATATACATCATAGAATTCTCTCTCAACTTGTAAATGTAGACATTCATCTTTTTTTTAACTTTTCTTTATTATTTATGTGAATTGGTGTTTTGCCTGCATGTATAACTGTGTAAGGGTGTCAGATCTTGGAATTACAGACAGGTATTAGCTGCCATGTAGATGCTGGGAATCAAACTCAGGTCCTCCACAAGAACAGTCCGTGCTCTTAACCTCTGAGTCATTTCTCCAGCCTGACACTCATCTTAATAAGCTTACTTCTTCTGCCTTTGCTGTATACCAAAAGTTCTAATAAATTGTGGTTTTATTTTTACTTGATTCTAGTATTTCTTTAATTTTTAAAAACTATACTTTATATATGGCAAAAATAGTTTGTGTATTCAATCTCTGTGTGTTTGTGTGGTTTCTATACTTTCTCATACTAATTTTAATCCATTATGATGAGTAAGATATAAGAAATTATTTTTAAAGATGTATTTTATTTCATTTATATGCATGCATTAGTATGTTCATGCACAGGTATTTCTGAGTGCCCATGAATTTCAAAAGAGGGTGTTGGGTCTTATGAAAGTAGAGTTGCAAGTGCTTATGAATTATTTGACATGAACTTGACCACTGAGCCATTTTGTGACTTGGGACATTTTGTGCTATAACTTCACTGAATAAGTTTTCAGTCCCTCTAGTCTGTTCTTTCTGGGTCCTTCTGCACCGCAGATTGGTTGATTTGGCTTCTTAATAGTGCACTAGAATGCTATTTTCATTATCTCTGGATTTTGACAATAGTCATCTGAATATAGATTCCCCACCCTTGTTATCAATTTCTGATAGCTTGTCTTCTATCTGGTCAGTCTGTTGGTGATACTTCTTAGTAAGAGTTTTGATTTGGCTGATTGAGCTTTTCATTTTTAAGATTTTTTTTGGCTGAATTTTTTTGTCCACATACTAAACGTCTAGTCCAAGTTGTTGAATTTTTTTTGTACATGTATCATATTGTTGTCTTTACTCATTTCCCATTTAAACCTTCTTTTTAGTCTCTCCCTCCCTCCCTCCCTCCCTCCCTCCCTCCCTCTCTCTCTCTCTCTCTCTGCATACTTTGCAAGCACATGAATATGGAAGTATGAGCATGTAATGCAGAAGCTAAGAGGAAGATGTCAAATGTCTTCCTCTATCAGTCATCACCTTACTTCTTTGAGACAGGATCTCTGCACACCTACACTTAAATGCACAAACCCACACACATAAAATTTAAAATAAAGTAAATCTTTAAAAGAAATTAAAGTCATTTACTGCATTATAAGTAACAATAGAAAATAGTAAAAATAATGTAGAATAAAAGTATGAATTTAAAAATTAGTAACGGCAAGAGTAATGCTGAATGAAGTAACAGGGTAAAGAGAAAGGGGTGGGACAAGATGGGTGAGAAGGGCAGGAGAAGGACAGATAGCAGCATTTAAAAATCAGATTACAGATACAGGGGAAATGGGTAAAACTAAGGAACAGAAACAAAAAGATGCAAATAAAATAAAAACACTAAAATATCAGAAAAAGAAAAATATAAAGATGCATAAAATATTATGAATAGTAAAATTAAGAAGAACAGCAGAAAGAATGAATGAATACAAATGAGTGAATGAATCAGACAGGCTTGTTTCTGTGTCCTAAGATTCAGCCTGGGAGCACGGTTGGAGTGAGACAGCAGGGTGCTGCTCTACTTAGGGTGAAATCCCCCAAATCAGCCAGTGACTGTAAAATTCTGCTGATTTCCATAAAGTGTGACCAGTTGTTTTGTTGCTTATCCTGTTGCTGTCAGAATTATATTTACTTACTACTTCAGCAACACTTGTTGAGCCTCTGCGGCACGTAGGCTTGGTTTTGATCAATCAGTCTGGAGGTTTTACGTCACTGTTTCTTCAAATATTTTGTCTCCTTGTCTCTTTCCTTCTGGGACTCTTAATTACATGGAGTTGACATAATTGCTCATGCTTCACAGGTCTCCAAACCTTGTTTAGTTCTTCCTGTTTTTTATTTTCTTCTGCTGGTTATATCAGTTTTCTGGTTCTTTTATTCATAATGCACATTTACAGTTGAACTTATGTAGCAGGCTTTTTTTCATGAAGACTTAATATTACTTATGAATCCTCGGCCTAGCTTAGGCTTGTTTCTGGCTAGCTCTTTTAACTTAAATTAACATGTTTTTCTTTCTCTACCTTTTGCCTTGGGCCTTTTACCTTTCTTTCTTTCTTTCTTTCTTTCTGTATGTCTTACTTTCCTGCTGGCTCTATACCAGGCTGGCAGCTGTCTGCCTTCTGCCCCGCATATGTCCCTCTCTTTCTCCCTATTCTCTTTAGTCTCCTTTTCTTTCTCTCATTCTTTTGGAACCCACATTGTTCTTCCTATTTATTCTCTCTACTCACCAGCCCCTGCCAGCCCTCTTCTGCCTAGCAGTTGACCGTTCAGTTTTTATTAGACGAAAAAGTGCTGGGGGGGGGGGCAAGGTGAAATAGCAGCACATCTTTTCATAATTAAACAAATGCAGCAGAAACAAATGTAACACATCTTCACATAGTTAAAGTAAGATTCCACAACATATATAAATGCAACACATATTTACGTAGTTAAATATTCCACAACAAATCTCCTTGATTAATCTTTTATTACAGTCATTGCTTTTTCCAAATTTGCTTCTTAATTAGTTATAATCTCTCAAAGTTACAGATTGATTTACAACTTTAGATGTAGTTTTCTTTATTCCTTTGAACATGTTTATCATAGTTGACTCAAAGTGTTTGTCAAATAAGTCTGCTGTTTAGGCTTCCTCAGGAATAATTACTGTATTGCTTTCTTCTTGTGTTTGGGCAGTAATTAATGTGTTGCTTTCTTCTTGTGTTTGGGCAGTATTTTACTGTCTTGGTTTTTTTTTTTTTTGTATACCTTATAATTTTTTTTGTTAGAATAATAATATGTAGTTTTCAGATTTTTAATTTTTAATGTGATATGTAACATAAATTGATTTGTCTGATGTTAAACCAACTCTTTGAGGTTTCTGGCATTTCTGTACAGTTCTGTGGTTACGAGGCTGCTAGTTTCCAGAGTTACAGTGATCCTAGGAAGGAGGAATGGAAATTGGGAGTTCAGCAAGTTAGAGTACCAGAAAGCTCAGCATTCTCACTAAGATCTGGGTTTTTCTTCAGTAGTTACTCACTTGGTTAAATTTTGAAGTTCTAAAAAAACTAGTTTTGACAAATTTTCATTGCTCTTTGAAGAAATGAATCTTTAGTGATTTTTTTTAATTTAATGTTCCATGAGTATATCTCAATCTGCCTGTGTTTTTAACCCTTGTGCATATATCCTACTATTTGATATGTAAACATGGTCTATATGCATTTATTGGCAGTCATGACAGTCCACTCTTTGATTTCATTGAGAGCTGCTTGCGAAATAAACATGAAATGGTCATTTATGAAGCTGCTTCTGCCATCATTCACCTTCCTAACTGCACTGCGAGGGAGTTAGCACCTGCTGTCTCAGGTCAGTTCTCCTCGATGGCCATCCGTCCTCTGCATATGCTGGGACATTTTGTTTTAATCGATGGGTCTGCAGAGTGGACATGAAGAGTAGTGTTCAGGGCTGAGATTGCTCCGTGAGTAAAGATGCTTGTTAATGATTTCAGTTTTCTTTTTTTTTTTTTTTTTTAAACTTTATTTATTTATTTGCGTTGGTGTTTGCCTGGAACTGGAACTACAGACAGTTGTTAGCTGCCATGTGGGTGCTGGGAATCGAACCCGGGTCCTCTGGAAGGGCAGACGGTGCTCTTAACCACTGAGCCATCTCTCCAGCCCCGATTTCAGTTTTCTTTAATGCTTAGAAAACGTGTTTGCTTTCACAACTAGCACTGTTTCTCTTATTTAAATTCAAATTAACTGGGATATTAATTCTTAGAGTGGAAAAGCAAACCTTGTTTTTTGTTAAATTTTTTTATACCTGAACAAACAGTGCTTTTTTTCTCTATTTTTGATGATATTGTTCAGATGGAGATTTGATGCTATAATCTAATTCCTGATGTACACAATGAACTTGATTCATTACACATTGTAATTTTAAACTATATGATGAATAGGATCCACAGTGACCTTTCTCTTTTCTATTTCCAGTTCTTCAGCTTTTCTGTAGCTCTCCTAAACCAGCCTTGAGATATGCAGCTGTGAGGACCTTGAACAAAGTAGGTATCCCACTGATAATATAGACTTGTATGTTTAATTCAGAAACATTAAATATATGAAGCACCTGGCTTTCTCTTCAAGCTTAGCATATGTGATCTATGGGCTTTACATGTATAGAACCTTATTTGTACTTGTAGCCTTAGTCGTAGCCATTTATACTGTCAGTCCATGGAAGATTCCAGTTCATTTCTGGCTTCTGAGTACTTTCTGTTCAGGGGTTACATTGTTCAATATGGAGGCCATTCACAAGTGCCAATTTAAGTTTTAGTAAGGGATTCAATTGCCTGGTCACTGTAATCAACCTACCTATGCTTATAGCCACTGTGGTTAATGAAAAATCACACAAAACAGTACAAAGATTGAACAGTTTTATCAGTTCCTCATCTCTAATTCTGAAACCAGTCATGTCTTAGAAATCACATTTGTGAATTTTTTTTTTAAACTTTATTTATTTATTTATTTGCCTTGGTGTTTGCCTGGAACTGGAACTACAGACAGTTGTTAGCTGCCATGTGGGTGCTGGGAATCGAACCCGGGTCCTCTGGAAGAACAGACAGTGCTCTTAATCGCTGAGCCATCTCTCCAGCCCCCACATTTGTGAATTTTTAAAGAGGCTATATATAATATGATGTTGTCTCATATTAACTCCAATGAGCCTGAAGCAGCACCCAACCATTAAAATACACAAAGATTTCTACACAAAGCGTACGGCTCTTTGCTACACAGATAAATGCATTAGTCTGGGTCATCTTGTTGAATGAGTTTTACTGATAATGACCTGCAGTATATTTTAACATTTTTTAGAATTTTAGGTCATACAGTCAGACACAGAGATGGAGCAACATCAATGCAGAATGACAGACATATTTTAGCAACAATGGGTAATCCATTTTGGCAGGAATTTATTTAATTGCAGGAGTGTTTTAAAAGTGACAGAATGTCTCCGTTAACTAGCATTTACATGATAGATCTTTTTCTCAGAGTTCTAATGTTTAGTAGAATAGACACTTGTGAACATACGAACTATAAGGAAATAACAGGCAACCTATAATAAAAAAAGACTAATATTGTTATTAAGATCATGTGGGAGAGGATAACAAAGGAGAATACTATGCTCTGTTGTGGCCATTACTGATTTATCAAGTAAATCTTATTAGTAAAAAATAATTCCTTTGAGCAGGGAGCTGACACAGGGTGTCAAGTAACCCAGGCTAGCCTTGAACTTGCTAAATGGCCATAGATGACATTGAACTCCCAGTTCTTATATCTTCATCTCTCAAGTGCTAAGAATGTATGCAATCACCGCAACTGAACTAAAATGATTACTTTTGGCATATACTGTTCCATTTAGATTATCACTTACCTTAAGTAAAGTTTAGGTTCCTGGCCTTTACCAACAACAGTGTGCTTTTTTTTTTCCTCCTCCCTTGTACAAGGTGGCAATGAAGCACCCCTGTGCTGTTACTGCATGCAACCTGGACTTAGAGAACTTGATCACAGACTCTAACAGAAGCATTGCCACTTTGGCCATCACTACACTACTCAAAACAGGAAGTGAGAGCAGTGTGGACAGGCTTATGAAACAGATCTCTTCCTTTGTGTCTGAAATCTCAGATGAGTTCAAGGTAAGAATTTAAACAAGCTTTTTCTTGATCTATGCTTACCTTAGTGGTGCCTTTTGAGAAGGCTATAGCCAGAAGTTTCTGGCTCAGCCTAGCCCAAGGTCTGGATCCACCCGAAGCTGCTTAGTTTTAAATAATCACACAAAGGCTTATATTAATTATAAACTGTTTGTCCTATGTCTCAGGCTTATTGCTTGCTAGCTCTTGCATCTTAATTCAATCCATTCCTATTAATCCTTGTTTTGACATGGCTCATGGCTTCTCTAGACTTTTACATCTTGCTCTCTGAGTGGCGCTTACAGCATCTCCATCTGACTCTGCCCTTCTTCCCCTTTATCTATGCTTGGATTTCCTGCCTACCTTTAAGCTTCCTTGTTATAAACCAAAACAACCTTTTTATTATTAATGGTATTCACAGCATACAGAAAGATATTCCACTTCACTTTCCCTTTTCTGTCTAATCAAAAAGGAAAGTTTCAGTTTCAACATAGCAAAATTACATATAACAAAACAGCTATCAAGCAAGAATTACAGTTACAATATTTAGTCTATTTGTATATAAAAATTAAAGAAAATATTTTATTATCTACCTTACCCTTGTGAGTCTAAAGTTTCGTATCTAATTTACCTTTTATTATAACTAAGAAAAACTGTGATTATAACTATCTAATCTTCAACTATATCAAAGACCACAGGAAGATATATTACCTGAGTAAACAGGAAGTATATTGCAAGAAACTTTCATATTCCAGAAATGACAGAGACATCTGGTTACCTCGATAGTCACTCAAAGTTCCTATGTAACATTGGGGCATCCATCTTCAGCCTACAGGCCTTGAGTCTCTGGCAGACTTTATAGTGAAGCAGGAAATCCAAAGGACTGCCCTGCCTATTTTGGCAAGGTCTGTCGGTCCCTTCTCCCTGTGTCCTGAGTATCTGGCAGTTTTCTCTGTGAAGCAGGAACCTAAAGGACCATCTTTGCTTTTTCTGCCAAAGTTTGGTGGTCATTTTCCTATGGGTCCTGCATGTACAGTTTATATAGCATACTGGCAAGAAGTCAGCACTTGAGGAAAGAACAGTCTTGTCCATTGGCTAACTTTGCCATAAAGAAGTAGACTCCATTTGGAGTTTTTCGATGCCCATCATCCTCTTGAAGTAGATTGATACTGCCAGGGAAAGACATGTCTCATTGTCCAGAAAAGTCTAAGTTCTTAAAATATTTTAAATGTCATTATCTGGAGGTTTTTGAAGTGTTTGAAGATTACCTATCTAACTAAAATAAATCTTTGTATATCAAAAAAAAAACCCTAACATGACTATAATTTTGATTAGCATAGATGATTAGCTATTAATCTATATTTTTTAATTATACATTACAATTTTAAATAAGTTACATAAACATAATACCTTAAACAATAGTAGAAATATATAGTATAACAAAATTAACCTTAAATTTGTATCAATAAACCAAAATCTATACTAATGTATTTTGAAATTAACAGTTGTTTTTGGATTAAAGTAAATTCAATAATCTTATCATTTTTATCATTTTTATATCCCCCTTTTTTCCTAGAAAAAGATTGACTATGACCATTTACCAGTTATATTGAAAACAAGCATTTATACACAATATTTTGGAAATTTGGACATAGCTTTCCATAAACTACTTCCTGCTTTTGGGGGGCACTGGCAATTTTATGGGGGTCCTGTGGCTGGATCATTTTAGTCACCCCCTATAAAGCTGATGTGGCTATCTCATCCCATCAGAGATTTTTCAATGTGTCTTCCTTGATCAAACCATATTAGCCTGGGAGCAATCCACAGGTTCTCATCTTCTGTGAAAACAAAAGCAGAGCCTCTTTTCAAAAGCAGCATATCTTTACACCCAAATTTCAAAGTCAAAATACCTTTAAAATATATGTGTTGGTTTAACTTAGCAGCCTTTACAATCAAATGTCTCTCTGCAGTTAGCTCATTAACAGTTAAAACATTAAAAGAAAACAAAATAATAGACATAATCCAGACTTTATTTTTCACCTTACATGGCTTATTATATTTTATTACTCATTTCTCTTTTTTAAGAACCTTCTCTGCCCTTTTTCTTTTATCTCCCAAGCATATGTACATTTTACACACATTGTAACCCATTTAGAGGTTTTCTTCGTCTGAATCTGTTTTATTGTGTATCTTTAATCATTTTCTAACCAGGAGAATTTTTAAATTCCTAAACTATAAAGTGTTGCTTTGGCTGCTGGCTCCACACCCCGTCTCGGCTTTTCAGCATGGAGGTACCAGAGTCAAGTTTACCTTCCCTGTTCTAGGAAGCAGTATTAAGTATCATGGAACTGTCTTTTTTAAGCCCATAGTTATGCTCCCAAACTCAAAAGCAGTGGCTGGGAGAGACTTCTTTGTACTGTAGTCTATGAGAGAGACTGTGGAAATGGGCCCCACCACTCAGCTCATGGTGGCTGCTGGGAGACACATCTCTGAGACTTGAAGCCCAGTCTGGCTCTGTTTCTGTGCATTTAGAATCTTTTTAAAAGTTTTTTTTCTGCCCAGCAACAGTGAGTGCCATTTGTAGCCAGAATTTTCTGACTCAGCCTCACCCAAGGTCTGGACCTGCCTGAAGCTGCTTAGTTTCAAATAATCATATAAAGGCTTATATTAATTACAAATTGTTTTACCTATGCCTCAGGCTTATTGCTTGCTAGCTTTTGCATCTTAATTTAACCCATTTTTTATTTATCTGTCTTGCCATGTGGTGTTGTATTAGGTTTCTGGACCAGACTTTCCAGCCTAGCCCTGAGGTTCTGACCTATAGACTTGCAGACCTGCAGAAACACATAGGCGCTTACATTAATTTTACACTGATTGACCTAGAGCTCAGGCATATAGCTTGCTAATTCCTTCATCTTAACTCAACCCATGATTCTTATCTTGTTCAGCCCTGTGGCTGGATACCTTTTCTCGGCAGCATTTCAACTTCTTTCCTCTGTGTATCCTGGCATGTCTCTGGCGTCTCTGCTCTGTTCTTCTTGTTCCCAGAATTTCCTTAGTCTGGTAGCCCCACCCACACGTCCTGTCTGCCTTCGGCCAATCAGCATTTTCATTAAACCAGTAGGCAAGACACAATGCTTCAACATAATCCCACTACAATGTGGTTTATGGCTTATCTGTACTTTTACATCTTGCTTTCTTGAGGGGCAGCTTGCAGGTCTTCTTGTGACTCTGCCTTTCTTCTCCGTTATCTATGCTCGGATTTCTTGCCTGCCTTTAAGCTGCCATGCTATAGGCCAAACAACCTCTTTATTAACAAATGGTATTCACAGTGTACCAAAAGACATCTCATATCAGAAAGCCTTAATTTTTATGAAGTCTGAAGTATCATTCTTTATTCCTAGATATTTCTGTAGGATACAGAAATGTCTTTCTCCAAGTCCTAAAGATGTATTTTACAGTAAATGTTTTATGACGTGGTTTGTGACTACTTGAATTAATGTTTATATGATAAGTTTAGTGTTTTCCTATACTCATACCCAGTTATTCCAGCACAATTAGTCAAAAAGACATTTGTTCCCTTTTGGAGTGCTTTGGTATCTCTCTTACTTGGGGTTTTATTGCTATGAAGAGATACCATGACCATGGCAACTCATATAAAGAAAAACATTTAATTGTCGCTAGCTTACAGTTTTAGAGGTTTAGTCCATTATCATAATGCAAAAAGCATGATGACATGCAGGCAGACATGGTGCTGGAGAAGGAGCTGAGAGTTCTACATCTTGATCTACAGGCAGCAGAAGGAGATTGTGCCATACTGGGTGTGGCTTGAGCATGTGAGACCTCAAAGCCCGCCTCCACAGTGACACACTTCCTCCAAGAAAGACCACACTTACTCCAACAAGATCACACCTCCTAATGGTGCCACTCCCTGTGGGCCAAATATTCAAACACATGAGTCCATGGAGACCATACCTAGTCAAACTACTACAGCATCTTTATTTGAAAATCAAATACTCAAATAATTATTTACTAATAATATATCAGATTTTTAATTTTTCTATGTTCACTTGGTGTCATGTAAGTGTCATGTAACCTTGCTGAATTTGAATTCCCTTATTGCCTACATTGTTTGAAATTATCTGTATAAATAATAGTATGTTGCATAAATGAGTTTTCCTTATTTTGAAAACAGCTAGCCCTTCTAATAAAGTGCTGAGTAGAGCCAGTGACTGTATTAGAAATGACCAGACACTAAGTTTAGTGTAAAGAAAAAGAAAGAAGACCATGTCATCTTTTATTAATGCTTAGTCATGTAGCACAAGAGACTGTTGCTTTCTACTTAATATGAAAAATAAAAGTAGACATTTTAAAACTTTGGGGTGTTATAAAAATTGTTTTGCACTTGTTTGCCAAAATAAACTGGAATGGTAGGGAAAGTATATTGGTAAGGATAATGTTTTAGAATGGAAATTGGCAAACTTCTCTAAATGACCATAAAATAAATACTTTAGATGACCTGGATTTCTGAAATTATCTTTTTACATATTCTTTATTTTTATTCTTAACAATTCTTTAAAATCTCTAAAAACCATCATAGCTTTCATACCCTACAAAAATAGGATATAAGTGTGGAATGCCCGAGAAGGCTGGGGCAGAAGTATCATGAGTTTTGGCCAGCCTTAAGTTCTAGGACATTGTGATTAAATACTGTTGTTGGTTGGTTTTGCTCTTTTGAGGGGCCAGCTCCCAAATAAAACACACACAGAGGTTTATTCTTACTTATAGATGCCCACTCTTAGCTTGGCTTGTTTCTAGCCAGCTTACCTTGACTTAAATTGTCCTGTCTATCTTTTGCCTCTGGGCTTTCCCTTTTCTATTCCTGTTTATCTTCCTTTGCTTCTTACTCCGTGACTTGCTGTGTAGCTGGGTAGTTGGGTGGCCCCTTAAGTCCTCCTCCTTCCCTGGCAACTTCCATTTTTTAACTCTAAGATTTCTCCTTGCATTTTGCCCGCCAGCCCCACCTATCTTTCTCTCCTACCTTGCTATTGGCTGCTCAGCTCTTTATTAAACCAATTAGGTGTTTTAGACAGGCAAGTAACACAGTTTCACAGAATTAAGCAAATGCACATAAACAAAATAACACATCTTAAACTAGTATTCTATAACAAAATAATAATACTCTTGTCTGAAAAAGTCATCGAGCAGAATGCAACCAATATTGAGTAGTAGTTTACTGACTTCAGTTTTAGAAAATTAAAGTTTAGAAAGATTAAAAATTAAAGTTCACTAAAAACTTGATGGCCAGGATATGATTCATTGGAAATATTTATTTATCTTTGTGTACAATTACTTGTAGATTTTTTTTAAAAAATCCAATGTCTAATAAAAGTGGGTTTTTATTTTAATCTTTGTTTTTATTTTTTTTCTTTTGAGTCAAGTTCTTACTAGGCAGCCTAGGCTGGTCTTAGATTGACAATCTTAACACTCTAGCTTTCCAAGGGCAGAGAGTATAGGTTAGGTGCTACCATGCCTGACGGAAGGGAGAATCCTACAACTCCGCTTTTTGAACTGTGAGAATATTTTAGTTTTGTGCATTATTTATAAACATATTGGGCAAGTTGCATGTTATATACAAATGATAGCAGTCATATAAATACCAAAGAGTAACCAAAACTTAATGTAGGTATATTATTTGGGGTACATAAATAAACTGAAGAAAACCAAGGTACTGATAGAGATATCAGGAGAAAAATTATACTAAGGAGGGCTACAAAAGACATGATCAGGAAGGAAAGAAGTACATAAAAGAATTCCAGACTATGGAAATCTTTTAAACAAATTATGAAGTGTATAAGCATTATTTTTATAATACTTTGTTAAATATATATTTTAATAAGTAGTCTGAAACATCCCAAAGAAAGTTAGAAAAAGGTGATAATAGTTTTGTTAAGCTACTTTTCTCAATTGGCAGGATCTCTTCCCATTACAAATTTGCTAGCTTTTTAACCTTATAATCCTCATTAAATTGTTTAAAGCTTCTTCCATATCATCAAAGATTTTCTTAATTCTTTTAGTTCTTAATTTCTGTGACTGTGCAAAGTTTTATAATAAAAAGCAGATTATAAAAATAAACCTTAAGGGGGCTAGAAAGATGGCTCAAAGGTTGAGAGTGCTGACTGTTCTTCCAGAGGTCCTGAGTTTGAGTCCCAGCAACTACATAGTGGCTTACGACCATCTATGATGACATTTGGTACTCTCTTCCGTATACTGTACACATAATAAATAAATAAATCTTTAAGAAAATAAAATAAAAACCTTAAAAGGGGGTTGTTCTCAACTTAGTATCAATATCATTAGTTTTTATTATTATTTTTTTATTGGCTATTTATGAAGTATTAACCTTTACTATATTTCTCAAAAGCATTCTCCTACTCTTTAGTGCCTTTTAAAGAAAATTTCTCTATACACATGCATGGTTTCAGGAAGGAAATGAAGGTGTGAAATAGATATTGTTGAGTAGCTTGATGAATCAAGGATAAATTTGACTATGTCAGATGCCATGTCACCAAACACTTAACAATATAAATTTGTTTCTGGAGTTTCAGGGCAAAAACTCAAGTCCTAGAAATCTAGACTTAGCCAACTGCCCTAGTAATGTCAGTTAGAGGTGATTAATCATAAAAAGCAGAGAAAGTCCCAAGGTGGGTCAGTTCAGTCTGGCACATCCAGTTGAGGTAGGTCAGAGTCCCTCATCCCAGTGTCAAGGCTGGGCTCGTCTTCCTCTGTGGGGAATGGACTCTGAGATATCAGTTCATGCACAGGAACATAGTCTGATCCTACTGCAAGAGGCTCCACAAACTGCCCACACCATTTGATAGTCATCTCCCTCTTTGGAGGGTTTAGTTCCTTTCCCTGAAGGATCCTCAGGGGTTGTTTCTGATTCAGTGAGCTCCCAATAGCTTGGGCCAGCCATCTCTGTGGGCTTCCTCCTCATGATCCTTATCCCTTTGCTCATACACACTTTCCTCTTAACACCTTGAGACTACTTGCTCTCCTTGGTGAATGGCCTGGAGCGGGTGTAAGGGGGTGCTGGGGGCTGAGGGAGGACTGAAGGGAGAGGAGGAGGAAGCAGTAGTATATATGGGGGAAAAACACCTTTTTAAATAAATTAAAAAAAAAATGAAGAGAAAAAAGCAGAAAAAGGAGAAAAATTGAGTCAGTGTTACTACATGGGGTTAGTTGTCTCTACAAAATGGTTCAGAGAAGCTGTTAATGCTAGAGGGGATAAGCCATTCTTATAACATGATTGCTCCTACCTGAGAATGCTTTCATAAAGGGATGATCTGTCTTTGAGCTTCTTCTGTTTCTAGAACCCAAGATAAATAAAGGTTTAAGACATGACTGAAAAGCTTTAGGACCCTTGAAGTATTATAAAGTTAGTAATATGATGTCTCAGTTATTGTTACATTTGTGTCTTCAGCCTTGAGGGGGATGGGAATGGATGAATGCCGCAGTTTTTATGTTCTTCTTGAGTGGATTAACATGGTTCTGTGCAAATTATGCAGGTGACTGTCCTAAAGTTAAAGGAGACAGATACAAAGTAAGGCAGATGCCAGACTTTTATCTTGCTTTTAGTTAAGTTAGAGACCCAAGTTAATGATTTTAAGCAAAAATAGCTTCTACTTTCTAAGTGCCTGTTAACAGATCTGTATAGTTATAATCATATGTGAGATTCATTGCCCTCTTAGATAAACTAATAAAAATGACTAATATTCATTCTGTTTTGTGGTTTTTATGGGGATGGGCTCAGTTGAGGACGAAAGATAACTGACATAGGTTACATTGGCATTAGCAGCACAACTGAGACTCAAACCTGTATTCTCATCATTTTTTTATCTTGTTTGTTTGTTGGTTTTTGAGACAGGACTTCTCTGTGGAGCCTAGTTATCCTGGAACTCACTTTGTAGAGCAGGATGGCCTTGAACTCAGAGATCTGCTTCTGCTGCTGGGAATAAAGCTATGTGTCACAACACCTGGCTTGTTTTTTCTAACTTTAAATGCTCTTGTCCATCTTAACCATTCTGCGATCAAACATTCAGTGTTTATATTGTTTTTACAAATCTCTTTTAAATCTTTCTTGTTTTCATATCTAATTGTTGACTCTGACTCTTTGATTTTTTTTTTAGATACTGTGTTGAATATGTTAAAATGTTATTAAAACATCAGAGTTCATCAAAATTAAATAATCACATAGAGAAAAAGTCATTCACAGCCCCTTCATTCACACCATAGACAGAAATCAGTACTGTCTGGATTGCAGATTTGATTATACAAAACAAAACAATAAGTTTTTACTCAGAGACGTAATGTATATTATAAATGACCAGCCAATAGTTCAAGCTAACTAGCCAACTAACTAGCTCTTACCCCTTAACCCGTTTGTATTCATTTATGTGCTGCCCCGAGGCTCTTTTACCCCTATCTGACTTTCTAGACTGCTTCCTGGTTGTTTTTTGGGGGGAGTGGCACTGATACTCTTTAGGGGACCCTGAGAAAATTTAGGATTATGGTCAAATCCTGACTGAAGTATTCTGTGAGCCTGTATTATCTCAGCCAGCAGCCTTGAAGCTATTCTAATGTAGAATTCTGAGGAGACTGTAACAGGAGCATTTTGAAACACTAGATCACCTGGGCCATCTGTTTTCATTGGTGTTTGGTCACCTTGCTCTGAAAATACATAAACCTTTAAAGATAACATATATATCTGCATTAATACAAGTATAGACTGTGCACTGTACACAAGTCAGCCAAAGATGATTTTTTTGTTTTATATTTGAGCAGGTAAAATATACATCACATGTCTTATAGTTTTTTTAGGTTTATTTCATTATATTTCTAGTAAGATCTTTCAGGGTGTTTTCCTCATTCAAACCTGATTTTCCTTAACCTGGAATAAATCCATAGCCTCTCATTTCTTGTGGAAATAAAAGCATAGCCTCTCCCCCAAAGTAACATATCTTTTGACTTAAATTTTGAATCAAGATATTTTTAAAATATATAGATTGGTTGAATCTAGCCATTTTTATAATTTGGTATCTTTTAGCAGCCAAAAATTCAAAGACAACACAATAACATAGAGTCCAGACTCTGTGTACTTCTCATCTTTATGTGGCTTACTATGTTTTTATTACTTTATTCCTTTTTTAATAACTTTTTCTACCTGTTTTCTTTTCTCTTCCAAGCCTACATATATTTTTAAACACATTGTAACCTGTTTAGAGATTTTTTTTCAGTCTGAATCTTTCTTCACTACACATCTGTAACCTTTTGCATGAGTAAAAACCCTAAACTCACCATGCAGTGTGCTAGCAGAACTTGTTCAGGCAGCTCAAGTTAGCAAGCAGCTGAGTGAAGTCTCTTTACACTGTGGCTCCTGTGAGAGATTTTGGGAGTGCTCATGGTGGTTGGTGGCTGGCTCTATCTTGTAGTCAGCTGTCCGAGAGACACATTTCTGCACTACAGCTGTCATGAGACTATGAGGATAGGAAGGTGTGTTTGATTCCATTTTTGGTGTTTGTCATAAAATAATAAGACATAAAATAAATAATTCCATTCCCTGAATCCCCAGCTTCATCCCTACTCAGCATGAAGCAGCCATTACAGATGGCCTCTAACATTCCATTCAAATAGGACAAAATATTGACACTGAGAATATAACAGTATAGGCAAAATCATATTTATACTGCAAATGTGAAAATACAGGAAGATCTTTGGAACAATGTATACATTATGTTTTTGTTTTGTTTTTAATTTGGGGAAAGAAGAATGTGGATCTGAGATAGTTAATTGGGGATGTCAGTTCTTGCCCCCACCCCGAGTCTCGGCATTAACCATGTGTTAACTTTTCTCTCCTCTGTCCTTCATCTTTTCTGTCTTTGCATTTTTCACACCCGTATCCTCTTTGCCTTCCTCCACTTCCTACCAGTCTATGTCCTCTTCCTGACTGTCCTCCCTTCTATCCTCCCTTAATGTATTACATATACACGTAAGTATATGTATGTGTATATATATATGTTCATATATATATATATATATATATATGGGGGTGAATGAATGAGCCTTTAAGAGGTCTTGTTTATGGCTGTATAATCAACAGCCATTTATTTCTAGATCCTGACTAGTTATGAATTGTTTGTAGTCACTGCTGATAACTGCATAAAGAAGCTTTTCTGACCACCCTAATATATGGACATAAACACGGTTTTTAGAAGGCAAATCCAATCAGAAAACTGTTGGTTTTCTCCGCAACAGATTTGTCACTGTTGTACCAATGGGCTCATTGGCTCATCTTGACTGGCCAGTTAATATTACCTTTCCTTAATCTTTTAAAGGCCCATCTTTTACACATATTTTTCTCCTCTACCCCATTCGTACAAATTGGTTAATCTAGAAAGAAAATGCAGATGGAACCTGTTTTAGTTAGGGTTTCAGTTGTTGGGAAGAGACACCATGACTACAGCAACTTTTATGAAGGAAAATAGTTGAGGCTGGCTTACAATTTCAGAGGTTTAGTTCCTCCCTTGGACCCATAAATTAAAATCAGGATGTAAGCCTGGCATCCAAAGTGTGGTGTCTTCAGCAATAGAGTCTTACTCTCAAGTTCTGAGTTACGACCAAGGGCAATGGCAATAGCCTATATTGTTTTGTTTGGAAAGTCTTTTGGACACTCCTTACCTTAATGAAGATGAGACAGACCAAAATTTGCGTATATTAAGTGGAAATATAAGCACAGTGATTTTGGAAAAATGATAGTATTTACTGAAGCTGAATGAATCTATGCCCTGTGTGCGACCCAGCAGTTTTACTCTTAAGAATATTCCCTACAGAAATGCATGTACAAGACTCATTTTAAATCTCAGATCAAGCAGTTAATTTTGGAGCAATCTGTATGCTTAACGGAAATGACCTTTAGCAAGGTAGTGCTGGTACACATCTTGAATCCCAGCATTCAAGAGGCTGAAGCAGGTAGATCTCTGAGTTTGAGGCCAGCCTGGTCTACAGGGCAAGTTCTAAGACAGTCTCGGAAAGAAAAAAAAAAAAAAAAGGGAAGGAAGGAAGGAAGGAAGGAAAATGGCCTTTAAATGTTTAAATGCCTGGGTTTAATTTTATGACGTACTAGATGTGTGACTCTGGCTGCCTCAGTTTCCCTGTCTATACCAAGGAGTTGATAATAATAATCCCATAGAGTTGTTGTGAGGTATAAATAAAGTAACAAAAAACTAAGTATGCCCTAGTGTGCCTTAGTGTTAACTACTGCTATTTTCTCTGTGTATAATATGAAAAACTAAATTACTCAGATAAAATGGTTGAATATTGTACATATTATTTGGATTAATTTTTTAATTTTAGTTCAATTACCATAAGTTTTTTACAGTGCAAATTGACTTGTTTTAGTTTGCTTTCAGTTTTAGTATTGCCCCTCCCATTTTAATTATTTCATTTTTGATTATTATTGATATATTCAGAAGAGTATCACTTCCTTTCATATCTCCTCCCATACCTCCTTATAAGACTTTATTTGCTTGCACATTTATCTTTTTTACTATACCTTTTATAAATATAAGAGATACAACATGTTTCTTGTTTCATTATACATCGAAGATAGCATACTGTTGTGCTTTTTTTGTACAGTGTTTTTCCTTTTTTCAGCTTAAAAATAAATAGAAGTCATTCAGAGTTATTGGAAAGAGATATGCTTTTTTAAATTTTATTTTATGTTAGTTTTTTCAAGACAGGGTTTCTCTGTGCCCTGGCTTCCCTGGAACTTGCTCTCTAGACCAGGCTGGCCTCAGACTCTTAGAGATGCTTCATTTTTCTTTACAGCTACATAATACCCCAACAGTTATGTGGAATGTAGCTTATTGAACCTGTTTCCTGTTGGGTAATGTACAGATATTTTGTTCTTAGGAACAGTGCTGTAATGGATGCCCCAAGTATATTTTTCAGAACATTAGATCTGTGTGCTCAAGGCATATTTATTATGGAAGCTAAGGCCTTTCCTCCCCCCTTGTTTGAGGCAAGTTCTCTGTTTGCTACTACACTCACCAACGTTTTCCTTCTCTCATCTCCCTGGAGGGGCACTGGAATTAGGCTCACTACTGTTCACAGACTTGCATCCTCACCTGGCTTGGCATGCCCACTGATCTTCTTTCTCCCTAGCCTTCCTAACATTATCTACATCTCTAAAGGTCTCTTAAGACCTATTTGTGAGTTGTCTGTTTCGTGTTTCTACCAAATTCTCCATAGGATTTTGTCTTTGCTTCTCAATTACTTAAAGACTTCTTGTACATTAAGGATACAAACATAAAGCCTATTACTAGTTTTTTTCTTGCAGCTTTTCATTTATATCCTGTATTAGAATAGGTTTTGTAATGCACCAGTTTTCTTTTTTTGCTGGGGAGGTTTGTTAGGTTTGTTGAGTTGTTTTGTGTTTGTTGTTTTTTGTTTGTTTGTTTCTGTTTTGTTTTAGCTTGGTTTTTGTTGTTGGTTGGTTGTGTTTGTTTGTTTGTTGTGTAGTTATATTTGTCAGACTTTTTGTTTGCTCTATTCGGTTTTGTCATTGTTAGAAACCTTACACTGAAGTATGGAGGGATGCACTCACATTCATACTTTATACTTTTATGTTTCACTTAAGCTTCACATGTGCTTGTTTTTCTTTTCTATATACTTGTTTACTTCATTGTGCATCATTGCCCACAGTTTTTAATAAGCTCAGTCGGCCCTGTTATCCACTATTAACTTCTCATCACAGCTGTCTTTATTCTTTTCTTAGCTATGCGTATATGTTTATTTTTCTTATCAAAATAAAACTTCCTGCTTTTATGACATTTTTCATTGCCATTTTTATTAGAATCATATTAAATGTATAAATTACCAGAGGAGAACAGCTATTTTATTGATGTTGAAAAGTCTTAACCAAGTACAAGGAATGTCTTTCAAGTCCTTTGACTGCTCTGTGCTTTTCCACAGGTGGTGGTTGTACAGGCAATTAGTGCTCTCTGTCAGAAGTACCCTCGAAAGCACAGCGTCATGATGACTTTTCTTTCCAACATGCTTCGGGATGATGTAGGTAGCAGACTACTTTTTAAACATAGAAAGTTGTTCTCTTAAATTCCCTTGATTGCTGTTAAATATCAGTGTGGTGTTGCCGTTTTTAACTCACTTCTGCATAGTTTGTATTTTTCTTTTTTATCCTTTGAAAATTGTATGCATGTATTCAATATAGCTTAATCATGTCTACCCCTCACTTCCCCTTGCATTAGCTCTATTTTAAGCACATTTTTTAATCATATGTTAAATGTATTTCTTTCTCATTTCTATACATAATTCTAATTGCTGTATTATTATACCTGTTTGCTTTCCCACTTGATGGGAAAACAACTTTTTTGTAATTGTTATATTAAATGAAGGAAGTTAATTGAAATATTATTAGCATGAATCTTGAAATACAAGCATTTTTTTTTTAAAAAAAAAAAGTCCATAAGATGAAAAATATAAGCATGAATATTGAAATATAAGCATTTCTCCAAAAAAAGCAGTCCTTAGAATGGGAGCTGCAATGGTGGTGCTAGTTGGTGGGGAACCCTGAGAACAAATGACAGTCTGATCTTCTCTTTTCTTAGGGAGGCTTTGAATACAAAAAGGCCATCGTGGACTGCATAATCAGCATTGTGGAAGAGAACCCTGAGAGTAAAGAAGCTGGTCTAGCCCACCTCTGTGAATTCATTGAGGACTGTGAACACACCGTTCTGGCTACTAAGATTCTACACTTACTGGGCAAAGAGGGCCCTAGAACTCCTGTCCCCTCCAAGTATATCAGATTCATTTTTAATAGGGTGGTCCTGGAAAATGAGGCTGTCAGAGCTGGTGAGTCATTAGAACACAACTAGTGATGGAATTGCTGGTCTTTAAAAATGAGTAATTCAGAGGGTAGCAATGGAATGGAAAACAATGTTCCAGGTGTAATGTGATTTTGAAGGCCACCCTAGGTCTAGATAGATATGCAGCTCTTCCGTTGTGTTGCAGCTTGCATGCAGATTTCTGCCCTGTATTGGAGTTCTACAGCCCTTAACTTTCAGTGTGACAGGAACACTAACTATAGTGGTCCCTCTTATTTTTTTTTTCATTAAACCATAAAATAAGAATGTAAATAGGATTTGTGTATGAATATGTCCATTTTAAGTTATTCTAGTCTATTCCACTAATACAGGTAAATTCTCCTGTAATCCCATCTCCCATTAACTCCTGACCCTATCCTTCCTTTCTGGATAAATCCAAAGAAGCCATCATTAGTTGCCTTCATTTGCTCTTTTTCCATTTTCATCTCAGCTTAATAAAATTTGGCTCTCCTTTTAAAATTTTTGTCTGAAGTTACTTTTTAAAATTACATATAAGTTAGCTGGAAAAGCAGACTGCTCAATATTTTTATCTTAATTCACATCTCAATTTGATACAGTGTTGACTGTCTGCTTAATATAACTCCCTTCCTCCTTCTACAGTGGACTCATTTTCTCTCGTCCCTGGGCCTTCTTGACAGTCTCTCCTTGGAGTACACTAACTGGCCGTCCTCAGAACTGTCTTATCGCTGCATGCACTCTTCTACATTATTTTTGTAGCTCTGCTGATGGCTATGACTCTCCTGAATATGAATGTTTACCAGCCACCCCAGACATAATGTGAACCTCAAACTAATCCAAACTGAAATCTTTTATTTTTTATTTATTTTTTTAACTTTATTTATTTATTTATTTGCCTTGGTGTTTGCCTGGAACTGGAACTACAGACAGTTGTTAGCTGCCATGTGGGTGCTGGGAATCGAACCCGGGTCCTCTGGAAGAACAGCCGGTGCTCTTAACCGCTGAGCCATCTCTCCAGCCCCCAAACTGAAATCTTTACTTGTCACTCAGAAGGCAGAAATTTAGGTCAAAGCTTTTAAACCTCATCCATTCTTCACAGTCCTGTCACTTTTGCCTCCTCCTGGTTCTCCATTCTCTTCTTTTTTGTCATTGGCTACAGGTTTAGGATTCATTAATTTCTGATTCCTTGCTGATCTGTTTCCTGGTTTCAGAGATATTTTGTTTGTTTGTTGCTGGAATGTGAAGAATGAGTGTTAAAATAGCACAGGTTTGGGCTGGAAAACTGACTTACCAGTGAAGGGTACTCACTACTCTTGCCAAGGCCCTTAGTTTGGCTCCTATAACTCCAGCTCCCAGGGATCTGATACTTCCCCTTCCCCTAGCACCTGCATCCATGTGCACACACCCCCCACACAAGTGTATACACTTGGCATAATTAACAATGATGAAAATAAATCTTGAAAAATAATCACAAGTATTTTCTATACCTATGTGAGGTGATGCAACCTTTAATTAAAACACTGAGGTTGAGCGATGTGTGGTTTTTAGTTTAGTGTCTCACTTTTACTCTGTAATGTGGGTCCGATGCTCAGCCTTTTTCATTAGAGTCTAGTAGTTATACTTTCTGCTCTGGGCACAGGACATTTTTATTTGTTTTTCTAATACTCTTGTCCTGCCTTTCCCACTGGCCAAACTAACTATTCTCCAAAATTAGCTGTAGCGCCCCATCTCTGTATTTACCTGGCATCTTGGACGTAATTCTGCCAGAGACTTAGTAGGCAAACCCTTTTGTTTCTTACCTGTCTTTCTTACTGCACCCCTTATGTGAAAGACCATGTCCTTTATCTTTGCACCCCTCAGCTTTTACCACATTTCCAGATCAAGTTTAAGTGAGCATTGAGTCTTTGTTTAACAAAAGGAATTTTAATAATAGTTTGTTGGCACTAGTTGTTTGAAATGTGCCCTGAGTCATGTTAGAGGATATATGAGAGGCTGTCATGGAGTCGAGACAACTCACACAGTATGGACAGGAGTCTTTGTCCTCACTGAATGCATATTTTGTGAGTTCTGTGCACAGCTCAAAGATGCTCCACAAGTCTGTTTATGCTTAAGTAATCAAGGAACTGCTAATGAGACGAGACTTTGTTTCTACTGGATACTAGCTGCTTCTCTGCTTTTGGTTTTGCTTTGTTTGTTTTTGTTTTATTTTTTAATACAAGGCCTTACTTTGTAGCCTAGGCTTGCCTGGGACTCACTGTGTAGACCAGACTGGTCTCAGACTTTGAGTAACCTTCCTGCCTTGGCCTCACAAGTATCTGATTTGTTTTTAATGTTTATTGCTTAACTCTGAGAAGCCAGTATTTATGTTGCTTCATTTTATGTTTCACAATAGCTGCTGTAAGTGCTTTGGCTAAATTTGGAGCTCAGAATGAGAGCCTTCTCCCAAGCATCCTTGTACTATTGCAAAGGTATGTAAGAGAATGTCAGCTTTTGAAGAAATAAAGATTTCACATGGCTACGTAGTGAAAAACCTCACTGCACTATGTCAGACACACTGCCACACTGCAGGCAGGCCAAGAGTAGAGCTAAAAGAGCTAGTCAGGGAAAATGGAGTTCTTTTCTATTTCTGAGAATTATATATGTGCAAGACACATGAAATTTGAGTTGTAGGTTTCTTTTACATGATTTTGAAAGAGTAAGGTAAACATATGTACCTCAGTTTGTACAGTCAGCACTAACTTCAAAGACATATTAAAGGATTTATATGAAGAGTTGAAGATTGTAGGCTTTCATTATCTTCATAACTCCCTAGTTTGTGAGGAAAAGGCCTTTTTAGCAAGTATTTTGTGATTTCACATTATAATTAAGTCATAAACCAAAGACTGACTAGTTTAAATGAAGCAGATTGCCATTTGAACATTACTTGAGTGCTAATTTTCTTTATCTCCTTAATAAAACATTTCCATTTCTTAGTTTGGAGAACTTAAGTCTTTGGTGGGCTCTTATAGTTATAGGCTCAGGGTTAGACTCTACATTATGAGTCTATGTGACTGTGTTCTCTCTAGTGACTTCAGTGCCTCCTAATGTAGTAACTCTGATTTGCAATAGCAGCATTTCTTTAGTAATTCATAACAGTTCAAGAATTATGGAAAATCTAGGAGCCCATGTTGTCTGTTATTAATTCTGTCATAAAAATCATCATATCTCATAACCTCAATTGTGCTTTACAGGAATGGTGGTAAAACTGTTGGAAGTCTGTAGGACATAGAAACATACCTCTGTCATTTCTTCTGAACAGGTGTATGATGGATACTGATGATGAGGTACGGGACCGAGCAACCTTCTACCTGAATGTACTCCAGCAGAGACAGATGGCCTTGAATGCTACATATATCTTCAATGGTCAGTGAGAATCGGGACAATGGAGACAGACATACATAACACTTTTGTGCACCAAATGCCCAAACCTTTTTTATGGTGATTCACATATTAGCCCACTCCTTTAGGCAGTTGCATGCTTTTAATCTTTGAATGCAATTTCATTTCTAGGGAAAACTGTATTCACAAAGGTATTTTCTAATTTAATAGTAGCAGTTCCTATGAAATAATATATAAGTATCTACTTTTTAAAATATAAAAGGATCCCAAGAATATTGCTCATCCCTGGTTCTTCTTGGGCTCCCTCTTACATGACTCCCTATTTTTGTTTCTTCTCCGTTTTTTGTTCCCATATAGCTTTGACATTTTTAATGTCTGCTCCTATGTTTTCTTGGAAAAAATAAGGTAGTTTATAAGTTTATGAGGTAGTTCTATATAGTAATCTTTAATTCCTTAGATTATAGTTCTAGCAGTGTTTCTCAACCTTCTGAATGCTATGATCCTTTAATACAGTTCTTCATGTTGTGGTGACCCCCAACTACCATAAAGTTATTTTTGCTGCTACTTCATAACTATAATTTTTTACTATTATGAATTGTAATGCAAATATCCGTATTTTCTGATGGTCTTGGGCCACCCTTATGAAAGAGTCATTCAAGATCTTTTAGTAATAAGATTAATGAATGACATTGTTTAAATTTAGGATTTTAATTTTAACTTTTTTGGGTTTTACCCAAAAGTAAGAATAAGAAAAGGTCTCAAGATGAAAAGGTTTTTAAAAGTCATTTAATACAAAATGTCACAATACTTGAAGCTGTATTTGCCGGTCTTTGCTATGCATTTCTCTTCCTTCAGAAAGCTTTGAGAAGAGACGATAATGTTGAGATTTTCCTGTTTACAGGTCTGACAGTCTCTATACCAGGGATGGAAAAGGCCTTACACCAGTACACACTAGAGCCTTCAGAAAACCCCTTTGACTTGAAGTCCATCCCTCTTGCTATGGCTCCTGTCTTTGAACAGAAGTCAGGTAACATAACTGTTTAACTCTTAGTTTCTCTGTGTGTAAGTAATGTTTAAAACAAGTACTTATAAATATTTGAGTATCTTCTAGCCTAGGAAATAAAACCAGAAAAAGCATTTGAAATAGCATAGTTTCTCTCTTTTATTTTTAAAATTTTGTTTGTTTTTTGAGACATGATCTCTCTCCATAGCTCTGTCCTGGAATTTACTTTATAGAGCTAGCTGGTCTCAGACTCAGACTCACCCGCCTTTGCCTCCCAAATGCTGGAATTTAAGGCACGGTGATCTTTAGTACTAAGGTAGATAACATTGTTTAAACTTAGATTTTAAAGTTTCTTGGGTTTTACCCAAAAGTAAGAATAAGAAAGTATCCCAAGATGAAAAGGGCTTTTTAAAGTTATTTAATACAAAATATAAGTCACAATACTTGAAGTTGTTTACTACTGTGTATCCACCTAGAAGCTACTGCCTTAATCATTAGCTGAAAGTGGAAGGGAACTGACTTGATTGCTTATATCTATCTGCAGAAATTACACTCGTGACTCCTAAGCCAGAGAAATTGGCTCCTTCCAGGCAAGATATTTTCCAAGGTATGTTTTTATGAGTACAAGTAATAATCTTTAATCCCTAGGCATTATAAATTAATAACATCTGCTGCTTTTATTCAATTTGATTAATTTTCCTTTGTCATAGGCTATAGTGGCTGGAATTCCCTGGTGTCCATGGACTTTGCAGTTTAACTTTGTTATTCTGCATATTTTGTTGGTTAAGAGGGAAAGAAATTAGCAGTTTAGTTTCTTTCCCCTCTAAATATAGGGATCTAGAATATAAACCTGATAACTTCAAGGCTTATTTCACAGAGACCACTGGTTAAGTGTTCAGTTACTAGTAAAGCCATAGAAAGGAAACCATCTTTCTACTTTGTGGTAACTGGAGCATCTTAATAACATCTCTTCCTGCCTGCCTTATAGTATATTTCTACTTTTCTTTCTTTGTGCTTAACAGAACAGTTGGCTGCCATTCCTGAGTTTATGGGTCTGGGACCCTTGTTCAAGTCTTCTGAGCCTGTTCAGCTCACAGAGGCAGAGACAGAGTACTTTGTGCGCTGTATCAAGCACGTGTTTACTGACCACATTGTGTTCCAGGTAAGATTAAAGAACTCTTGGTTCTTTCTAAGCCTTTAAATATAAGCTGGTATACTTGGAGCCAAATAGCATTTCCCTTTGGTGTATGATTCAGAGGTATAGAGGTTTCTTCGTCTGATGGGCTATTTTTGGTAACTAAAATTTAAAGGGATATAAAATTGAGTGTCTCAAGAAATAGATAATATATGGTATAACTTTTTAAAATCAACATTTAAACAGAGTAAACTAAGTGGGTTATTGACAGAACTTAGATTTGATAGTTGTCAGATTTGTAACCCTTTGTAGATACAGTATCAGGGAGAAACACCAATGGTTCAGCACAATGAGCTAAAAAGAAGCCTGCATTTCACAGGGGCAGTTGAAGGGAGAGTTGGGAGCACATTCATGGCAACAGTGAGACCTCTGTTCAATCCCTAATTAAAAAAAAAATTCTTAGGGTTAGGGTTATAGAGTGCTATTTACAGTGTTGAATTTAGTGGATTCCAGAGTTGAACTGTGGTCTCCGAGTGAGTAGAAACAACTTATTGGAAAATATTTCTTATTCTTTATAACTTTTCTGTTGTTGACTTTTCAGTTTGATTGTACCAACACTCTGAATGACCAGCTGCTGGAGAAAGTAACAGTGCAGATGGAGCCATCTGATTCCTATGAAGTACTGTGCTGCATCCCAGCCCCCAGCCTTACATACAATCAGCCAGGAATATGTTACACACTTGTGCGTTTGCCAGATGAGGATCCTATAGCAGGTACTCTAAGAAGAGAGAAGATGCTTAGTGCTCTAAAATGCATCATCTCTTGAACTCTTACAATGTTTAGACAAGTATTTAATGTCAAGAATATGGTTCTTTCCAGAACTTAGTGATGGGGGGTATGTTTATAAATTGATTACTATTATAGAAATACTACTTTCAAAACTAAATCTGTGAGAAAAACTTGCTGATGATAATGTAAAAAGAGAAACTGAATGTATAAAGTGATAGCCCCAAAAGAATTCAGGGTTTCTATTGAAGCAATGTAATCATGAGTGAAGGTTCTAATGCTTGATATGTCCTATAAGGATCATGTTTCTTTCCAGGGTTTCTGGAAAAACATGGTTATTCAGCAAATGGTTGGTGTTTTAATATAGCATTTTAAGTATCTTGTAGTATAAGGTTGTGGTCTGCAATGTTTCCGCTTGGTATGTAGCTTAGTCAACCATTTTGTGTCCATCTTTTGAGAAAGGCTTTATCATTTACTTGACCCATGTTCAGCCTTGGTGTGGAGGTGGCATAAGGGATCTAAAAGAACGCCAGTTACTAGTGCCAGTAGGTAGTCTTTATAACATGAGGATTTAGGGTAATCTAGACAGCATACCTTTATAAATGTTAGACTCTGTCACACTGGAATTCTTCACTCCACTCAGTGTCCCATACTTAATGAAGACCATCTAACAGCAGTTACCCAGCTTTCCCAGAAATAAGCACACGTACCACATTCATATTTAAACAGTTTTTACTGCTACTTAAGTACAGGAAATAGAGAAATTAACAGTATTGACAAACGTCAGAGAAGTTACAGAGTTACAAGAAATCATAAAGTACTAGTAAATAGTCACCCCGTGTCATCACTCAGTTACATTGAGGACCTCGTCCGATTTTACCTCATGGCCCTTTCCTAAGTCCTTTCTTGATGTTCATTCATAGGAGCCCCATCAGTCTTAACTGTAGTGGGTGCTAGACTAGACTTCTCAGACTCAGGCACGAGGTAGATTCACATTGGCACCATTGCTGAGTCCGAGCCCCAGGTTGTTCCCTCTGATACTGCGTAAAACAGCCATCTGGATCTGAAACCCCCTGGGTGGGAAGGCACTTTCCTATCTGGACTCTGACATTTCTCCTTTGAGCTTTAGGACATCTGTCTTTACCTTTCATTACTTTATTCCTTTGTGAAATGTCTCATGTTCCATTTCCTTGTACCTTCCCTTTGCTCTCCTGGTCTGCTCTTCATTCTAGATGTATATATCTAAAGTATGTCAGCTAGAAATAATTAAACTTTCTGTTCTTATAAGTAAAGCTAGCTTCATTTGCCAATTGCTCCAAGCTTGTATCTGAGTCCAGCTTTAATGTAGCTCAGTGTCTTTTACCATCATCCCAGGAGACTATGCATTTTATCTGTTTTTTCCTACAGCCATCTTTCCTTGCTTCAGAATTCCTCTGCAATCACTGTACTTCTCACCAAACTTATGGGTTGTCCTATTTTTAAGGGATGTCATTACTTTACCACTTAATTACAAAGGGAAGTGAAATCTGAACCCATTGAAAACTCCAGCCCCTCCCAGTTGAGAACACTAGCTCCTAAAGCTCTTCAAGTACACTCTGATATGGGGGTAACTCAGGGACCCACATCCCAGGGAATAGGGTTAAAAGAAGAAGTACAGTGTTACAATACCAAAATACACAAAACAACAATATTGAAATTACAGTAGTTACATATATTATAGGAAAACAGCAGTAACATTAAAAACACATCCACTAAGAGAAGAAGAATAGACATCACCTTGACCCTCTTCACTGAGGAGGTGACTTCTTTTTAAAACAGATCTTACACGTTATTAGCCCAGAGGTCTCAACTTTTGGTCTGTTGGCTATGGACTATTTGTTTATAAAAATTTGGCAATTAGAGAATTTTCTTTTTGTTATATTCAGAGGGTTCCTGGTCAGTGGCAGGATGTGATTATAAAATCGAATCTTTGTTTCAACAACACTGTTATGTTTGGCCTATCTTATATGTGAATACTCCTTTCTGTTCTTTAGTTTGTATTCATCAAGTTTTCATTTATAGCCAATGTCAGCTCAGCTTACAGTGAACAAAGTGAAAACCAGGACATAGTGGTAATGGACTCTTCACCCATCCTCCCATCCTGATTTTTTTTTTAAGCATTAATTTTTTTCCCATTGCAGATACTCTAAAAATTACCAGTCATCTCAAAATTTACCACTTCTACTATCTATTTTTATCTCAAAAATATTTTTCTTATGGTCACAGGGGAAAAATATAAGTTCTTTCTTATAATTTCTTTTAACTTGAAAATAGTACAGCATATTAGAGAGGAATGTGGGTTTAATAGATAGGTGTAATAATTTGAATCCTGGCCCTACTACATACTGACTCTGTGATTTGGACAAATAATCGTATTTGTATAAGTCTGATCTAGCACCAGACACAATAAATAACAGACAGTATTTTAATCTGGAATTGCGTTAATTTTTTCCTTTAATCATCTTTAAGATCAGTTCTTCTGCATTTCAAAAGATTCATACCCTCCAGTATTCTCCAGAATACTATTTTGTTAATTATACCTTTCTTTGCTCAATCTGTAAACATCCTTGGCTATCAAACTCTGGTTTCTGAAGATTATTGATGAAGCCATTCACAAACTCGTCTCTATGTGACCATTTGTTCTTTTTACACAAGCCATTCATCAAGTGATGCTGATGACCCTTTTAGGGAGCCAAATGCTCTGATAAGATCTTAATAAGTATACAATTCCTGTTTTATGTTATTCTTTATTCAGTATAGATCTTCAACGAGCAATACTACCCACCTGACCATTCAAAATATCTCAAGTAATCCTCCGATGACATAAAATGAACACTAAGTCACATAGCTCAATTCCATTTGGGCTGTGAACTTTGCTGTAAGCCGTGTTAAACGTGATTCAAGCCAGGTCCAACTCTTCTCTCAACGGTCACTGCCCCCCACCCCACCCCAACCCCTTTTTGTTTTTTTGGTCTTTTTTGTTTGTTTTTTGTCTTTTTTTTTTTTTTTTTTTTTTTTTCTTTTTTTTTTTTTTTTTTTTTTTTTTTTTTTTTTTTTTTTTTTTTTTTTTTTTTTTTCTTTTTTTTCTTTTTTTTTTTTTTTCTTTTTTTCTTTTTTTCCTTTCTAGAACCAGGGTCTTCCTCTGTATCCCAGACTGGCCTTGAACTTGTGATCTTCCTACCGCTAAACTGTAAACCTCAAGTCATATTTTCTTATTTTATACTTAACCATGTGATAATTTCACGTATTCCCATGGGTTTTGTTTAATGCTCTTCTGATTTTTAAAATCAATGGAATTGTTTTTATATGAAGGCTGTGTTACCTGATAACTCTGCATGGGCCGCTAAAGTCTTACTATCATTCATTGCTTAACCTGGAGATCTGATAGCACCTCCCCCTTGGAAACCCTGCATTCCGCCTTTTTGCTTTCCTGCACTAACTCCACTATCAAGGGTGAGCCACAGTTTCAGTTGGTTCTGTCCCACCCCCTGACCCCTCCATTTCTTATCACCTGTGTGACCAATTTGATTTCAAATGCTTGTTACCATCTTATGGCCACCTACTTCAGTGCCTTTCTAATTTGGATACAAAATTAATTCTTGTACGACTATTTCATATATTTTTCTCATGTGAACTTTTCCAGAAACATGCTTATTCCTCCTAAATACTTTTCTTAGAACCTTCCATCTGACACATGGACTCAGGAGTCTTCCCAGCCCTATCTGATCACTTCCTGATTTGTACTCACTGCTCCCACCATTGCCAGGCTTTGAGCTGGGGCAAACTCTTGTGAGTCCAAGTGCTTTCTGAATTCTCCTAGAACCAGCATAGCCTCTTAGGGCTACCATTGTGAGCGGAAAAGACACAACATTTCTTGCTTGGAAGCACTGTCTGACCTGAGCCATCTTGCGTGCTTTTCAGCAGCACAGTTATCTTCTTGGGACTGTCTCACCCCCTCCCCCAATTGGCATGGCTGGAGTGAATGCCTCATCTTGTCTTTTCCTCTAAATCCTAAGTATGCCATCTGGATGGAGTGCCTTCCCCTGAGCCTCTCTGCTCCCTGCTCTCTGAGCTGCCCATGCTGCCCTGACCCGCTCTCCTCTCCTGCTCTCCACCTGCTACAAATTCCTCACCTCCTCACAGCTCTCCTCTTGTTCCACCTTCCACTGCTCAGAGAAGCAGTTACTCTCAACACCCAAAGCTCCTTCAGATGCCCTCTGTGATGCTGCAGTGTATCCTGTGCACCTCTGAGTCTGCATCCCAAGCTTGACCTGTCTCCCACACCCACTGCTTCACCACATTTGGTCCTCTGCATCAGACTGATGGTACCAGATCTGCACACAGCCATCACCTCCATGCATCAGCCATGTCTGTCAGCCTCTCTCCCACCTCAGTGCTCAGCAGGAAGCACAGTGTTGGTCCTGCACTCCCTGGCCCTCACACAGCTCTCATCCTTCCTACACCTTCCTTCTGCACTGCATCCAGATGCTCACCATCATTCCCCTGATCCTCCCTCCATCTGCCTGGACTCACAGGCTCCATCTGCT